>BMAO01016385.1:0-143409 GCA_019973975.1 Trichonephila clavata | reverse complement strand
AGCATCTAATAATCGTCAGCATGACATAATGAAGTTTCAATTTCTAGATTTCACTAGATTCTTGATTCATAAACTCTATAAATATTAACAAATATTTAAGTACCCGTACTCTATGCTAATCATCTTTTTCAACTTTCTGAAGAACTCAAGAACAAGGAATGACACTTTCTGAAACATTTTATTATACAGAATTAAAGAAACATAAAAGTGTTTCAAAGAAGACAAACCCCGCAGAGGAAAGGGAAATTAAAGTGAGAAAAAAAAGAGCCCATTTTTTTCCTCGTACCTTCATCAGGCTCATTATCTTCGCTTTCTGTTGTCGACTGTTCTCAAAACTCTTTTCAGGAAAGAAGTTCACCTCGATAAAAATTTTTATTTCCTGCTGAAATTTCCTTTGGATTTATAAAGACGCTCAGTATCAATCTTTTTCAGTAGTAAGAATATGAAATTAAAAACTGGAACCAAGGAAATTAAAACTTTAGGTGCATTTAACCATTTTGTGAGATAAATATAGCAAAAAGAAATAAAGGGTCGGAATTTTTGCTCATAGATTATTCATATTTAACATTCTAATAAAAAAAACGTGTTAACATGGTAACACTTATAATGTTGCTTCTTTATGGACTTTCTGTTGTCATTCATCTGCTAATAAAGTACGAACAGAAATTAGTTAACTTAATATATAGAGAGAGACAAAGATTATATATATATATATAAATGTAAGGATAATTAAATTAGATCTAAAATTAAATCGCTAGCCCCTTCTAACTTTTATTTTCCCGTTACATCTTCAAGTATTAAATTTATTACTTAGTTCGGGAATGTATAACACATGGCTTTTAATCATCTTCACCGCTCCTACCATTAATTTTTATTACCTATATGTCACGCTTAAATTCTCAAGTATACCTCTTCAATCAGAAGCGTACTTGAAGAGCATATGGCTTCTGAGGGGGCCGCCTATTCTAATGGTTGACAAATGTCCGTCTCTCTCTCTCTCTTACAAACAGATTACAAAATGATCTCAAGGAATAAAGACGGTTAAAATAAAATGTCTTGCAGTTCACTCAAAAAACCACGGCATATATATTATAAGGAATACCATTTTCATTTGCAGTAATAACTTTTCTGGTTTTTGATAAAAAAAATCACCAAAATCATTATGGTTATTAAATCATTATAAATCATTATAATCATCCTACAACTATTCGTTATAAATTGTCACTCGTTAAGAAATGCTATTTCTTTGTTTCTTTAAATAATTATTTTAAAATAATGGAAGCTATTATTGAACATTCGGGTAATATGGAATAGGTGGTGTTTAAAACATTGAAAAACTAACTAGGCTTTATAAAATACCCTTTTTTCTGTCTACAGTGTTCCGTGATGAAATGTGGCACAACAAAGCAACTCGTCTCCAGTGTATCATTGTTTTCGACGATGTTAATTATTAATTATTAAAGGCTAAATATCATACGAGTATTTCGAGTTGAAAATTGTCTGTGGCAACGTGAAGTTCTAACAATCAAAAGCTATCGGATTGAATACAGATCTTGAACATTTGTGAAACGTCAAAACTGATCTTTAAAACTTACATCCAGAGTTATCAGAGGCGTTTGCGAAAGTGTCATTGATTACAGTTGGCAATTCGAAAAAATTTTAATCTAAATTATAAATTTTTAAAGAAGTAAATTCCCTTTTAGAAACAAAATGAATATTTAGTTCAAACCGTAGTGCAAGCACATTAAGACACATTGAATATTAGACGTAATTCTTAAACGACTATAATGTGCTGTGATAGGTTCTTATTTAAAAAACTATACTCATTCACGCATCCCTCAACTAAATAACATCTTATTATGCATTTGTTGTTAATACATATGTTGTGGTTTCTCAATTACAAGATAACTATAACCCTTTAGAGAATGCACAGATTAAAGATACATATATTAGTCACATGACAAGTATATAACTTTTTTACATTCTATTAAGGTGTTCTATGATTGTTAGCACTAAAAGTGGTCGATAGCTGTGTCTCTAAATGAATTGACACGACTAAAAAAAAACACAACACAAATGGACTGCTAAAGCTCTTTGTTTTTCATCCACACACTGTACACAAAACGTTACACTCCAAATCAGGGTGTGGCCGGAGCCACGTCACAAGCGTTTTCACCCGTTAGGTGCTGAGATGTTTCCATCCTTCACTTAACATACTCCCACCTTGAACCTTTAAAGGTTCAACAAAACACAGTTGAAATTTAACATACACTGATAAAAGAAGAAAATAAGGTACATTACATGAATTTCTTCATTCACAATAGTATAAATGCACAAATATATATGACTAAAATTACAAACACAATAAATCTTAATAACCAATAAAATGACACAAATTCTGAATAATTATATAAACAATGAACATTTGAAACAAACAAATGATAATTAGCAATCAATATTGTTCTAATGGTAAAATACAAAAAAAAGTTAAGTAATTCCTCTTTTAAAAATGCCACGTTTTGGTTTCACATTAGCTACCCTTATCTTTCCACCTGATCCTGCAAATGTCTCTGTTATTCTCCCTAACAACCATTTTCAAATAGGCATGTTATCTTCCTTTACAATAACTAAGGTACCTACTTTAACATTATCCTTTGAAAACATTCATTTATTTCTTTGTTGTAACTTACTTAAATAAGTATGCGACCTACGGTTCCAAATCGTTTGAACAAATTTGACACCATTTGCCAGTGTGAAAGCCTACTATTTGGCAAGGAAGTTAGATCAGGTTCTGGTAGTGTATCCATTGAACGGACCGATAAAGAAATGTGCAGGAGTTAAAACTGAATCAAGATCAAGATTAAAACCAGATCATCAAGATCTGAAGATAAAGGAGAAATCGGACGGCTATTTAAAATTCCTTCAATTTGATTTATCAAAGTTAAAAATTCTTCTACAGTTAATTTTGAATCATCTACCGTTCTTTTAAAATGATATTTGAATGGTTTGACTCCAGCTTCCCAAAGCCCTCCAAAATTTGGGGATCTAGGAGGAATGAAATTCCACTGAATTCCTTCATCAGACAAATAATTAGTTAATAACTCATCTGGCTTATTTATGATTTTGTACAATTTCTTTAATTCAGTTTGAGCTAAAACAAAAGTTTTTGCATTGTCACTAAACAGTTTACTACTTTTACCGCGTCTTGAAAAGAATCTCTTAAGAGTAGCAATAAATGACTCAGAGGTAAGATCAGTTACCATTTCCAAATGTATTGCACGAGTAGCAAAACAAATAAATATGCAAACATAAATCTTATGAAATACACATTTTCTTTGAGTTTTGTATCTAATGGGAAAAGGGCCACAAAAATCTATTCCTGTACAGTTAAAAACATAATTTTGATTCACTCTCTCATAGGGTAAATAACCCAGAAGTTGCCTTTCAGCAATTGGCTTAGCCTTAAAACATGTTTACACTTATGCACAATTTTTCTACTAAGATATTTTCCATTTAAGGGCCAAAACATTTTACGAACATGATATAACATTGATTGAGCACCAACATACAAATACTTTTTATGAAAATATTCTATAATATAGATAGTTAAACAATGCTTATCAGGTAAAATAGCAGAATGCTTATGACAAAATTTAAGATTAGCATTTTTCAATCTATCACCAACACGTAAAATACCATCATTATCAATAAAAGGATACAAATTGAGAATTCTGGAGTTGGCAGGCAAGGGCTTTCCACCTTGAAGACGCTTAAGTTCAGAGGCAAATTTTGTTACTTGGACTTGTTTGATACAGCATACTAAACCTTTTTCCAGTTCTTTGGTTGTGAGAGCTCCGAATTTTCTTTCCGTAGATGTTAATTTAGCATTAGAGAAGAATCTAAGACACTAAGCTAGCACTCTTTGGAGTTTTCGAAATGATGATACCCTTGAAATGATAGGCAGTTCTTCAACACTCATTCCAACAGCACATGAAGTCTGCATGCGTTCTTCTTTTAATGCTTCTTGACAATTTGGTACATCAGTGGGAAACGGGATGTCACTTGTCATTAACCACTTGGGACCGGACCACCAAAATTCGTGATCAACAAGATCAGAAGGTAATAATCCTCGTGAAGCACAATCTGCAGGATTTTCCTTTTCATGAACGTGAAACCAATTTTCTTCTGGCAAAATTGATTGAATTTCAGATACTCTGTTGGCAACAAAAACTTGCCATCTCTTTGGGTCAGACATCAACCAAGATAGAACAATGGTTGAATCTCTCCATGCGTATACTGATGCTACTTCAAAATGCAAAACAGCTCTCGTTGATTTTATAAGGTGCGCCAGCAACACCGCAGCACATAATTCCAGTCTTGGAATAGATAAAGTTTTTAAAGGAGCAACACGAGTTTTTATAGTTAAAAGTCTCACTTTAATTAACGAATTCTCACATAATCTGACGTAAATCACTGCAACATAGCCTTTCTCCAATGCGTCACAAAATTCGCGTAGTTCAACTGTTGTATATCCAGGTAACAGGACATTTCGAGGAACACGAACTGAGTTTAATAGATTGATTTCTCTACACATAGCCTTCCATTTTTGGCTAACTTGCTCCGGAACTGGATCGTCCCAAGAAAACTGTAGTTTCCACAGTTCTTGAAGCAGAATTTTAGTTGATATTACAAAGGGGGCTATCCATACCAAAGGATCGAACAATTTGGCTATAGTTGACAAAATGGTTCGCTTAGTGGGAATATCTTTGTTTTGGAATTCTATATCTGGAATATTGCATGTAAATTCATCTACAGAAGGATGCCATACTAAACCAAGGACCTTGATAGCTTTGTTTTCGACAATTGTATGCGAACCTTTGTTATCTGAACTTTTCATTAGTGCGTTTTCTAATACTGATTTTTCATTTGTCGACGATTTATGAAGCTCAAACCCACCCTTTCTCAAAATCTCTTGCAATTCAACCACCAACTCAGTAGCTTCTTGAATATCATTTGCACCTTTCAACACATCAGATACATAAAAGTCTCTTAATACTATATCTGCCGTTTTTGGAAAATTAACCTTTTCATCAAGGGCTAATTGTTTTAGAACTCTAGTTGCTAGATATGGAGCTGAAGTAGTTCCATATGTAACAGTATTTAAGCGAAAGGTCTGAATTTCATTTTCACGACTATCTCTCCAAAATATTCTTTGGAAATCTCGATCCTCTGGATTAATATTGACTTGCCGGTACATCATTTTGATATCTGCTGTCACTGCAATATTATGGAAAAGAAATCTTAAGAGAATGCAAATTAAATCCTCTTGCGTTTTCGGGCCACTCATCAAAACGTCATTGAGTGAAACACCCGATGATGTCTTTGCACTTGCATCAAACACTACGCGTAATTTTGTGGTTAAACTCGATTCATTTAAAACAAAATGATGTGGAATATAATAATGTTGATTTTCTACATTAGAATCTATGGATAAAATTAATTCCATGTGTCTTAAAGACAAGTATTCCCTCATGAATTCCTTGTATTGACTATAAATTTTTGGCATTGAAGAAAGCCTTTTTTCCAATTAAAGGAATCTGAGAAGTGCTGTTTCACGAGAATCTCCTAAAACCTTTCTATTTGGTTTGAACGGTAGCATGACTGAATACCTCCCATTGTTGTCTCGTGTGTGGTGTTCTTCAAAACGTATTTCACTCAGCTTTTCTTCACGAGTTAGAGGTGAAGAATTTGGAATAGACTTCAGTTCCCAAAATGACTTTACTAAATTATCTGTATTTACACTCAAGTGATTCACGACCACTGGATTCAAATTTGGAGATTCGAGATTTGTTGTACCTGAAATGATCCAGCCTAATTTTGTACTCATAGCGAAGGGAAGATTTGGGGCACATTTGATGATTTCACCGTTGATTAAATTCAAAAACACATTTACACCTAATAAGATATCAATATTCGCTGATTTGTGAAATGATGGATCAGCCAAGCGTAAGTCATTAAACTTATAACAAATGTTTGCAGGTAGAGGCACATAAGGAATTTTGTCAGTCACTTTTTCTATCACAAAGCAGAAGTTGAAATCTGAAGGTCACTTTCGAAATGAGAAGTGAATAGTAGATCCATTTCTCCGTTACTCACAGTATTGAAAGAACCTAAACATGAAATTGTAGCTGAGCTATCTCTAATTGTCAAACCTAATTTCTTTGCGCATTCATTCGAAATGAATGACCTTTGATTCCCAGTATCCAATAAACATCGACATTTAACTAGCTCTTGTTTGGAACTCCTAACTCTAATTAATGCAGTGCACAACAAAATATGAGCTTGTTTACTATTATAAGCATTATAAGAGCTCTAAGCACATACAGTTGATGTTGTAGGCTCAAAAGAATTTGTAATTGAATTAGGAATCTCTTGAACTTTGGGAATAAATGCGGTAGCTTCTGGGGATAGAACACTCGATTGATTTTTTGGATTATAGTTTCTAAAATGTAATATACTATGATGCGATCTGCCACAGTGTTTACATTTGTTAATACTCTTACACTGTTTAGCTTGATGCACACTAGATAAACAATTAAAGCACAATCTATTTTTTTTCACAAAATCTACTCTTTTGAGCACCGTTAACTGTAGGAATGTAGAGCATTTTAACAAATTATGATCATTATGACAAAAAATACATTTGAGATTTGTAAAGAATGTATGCACTTTATTATTTGAAGGTTTATAACCTATACTCCCTGAAATTTTACTATTTTGCAAAGTTCTAGCATAATTTTTCAAAAATTGAATTAACTCGTTTAATTTCGGTATTTCATCTTTTTTAATTTGTCTTTTCCACCACAATTTGGTGGAAGAATCTAATTTTTGCAATATTACATATAGTATCAAAGTATCACTGAAATCATCTATCTTTTTATCTAAAATTTCTAATGCACGAATAATTTCATTTACGTTATCTACTAAACTCAAAACTGCAGAAGCCGATTCACATTGAATTGTATTTAACGACATCAATCTTCTGATATGAGCAAATACTTGCTCACGCTTATTGGAGTAACGATCATCTAATAATTCCCACACTGTGAGGTAATTACTGTCTGAAATTGCTATAGATTGAATAATTCTAAATGCATCACCTTTGAAAGAAGATTTTGAATATTGAAGTTTTTGAGCGTTTGATAAATTAGAGTTATTATGGACACTTGCTTTAAAGAGATCTTTAAAAGTTATCCAATCATGTAAATTTCCACTAAATGTTGGCAAGGTTAATTTAGGAAGCTTAACAGTTTCTTATGAAAATTTTTCTGTTGTACATCTGAATTTGAGTGAGAGCTCAATTTTTTATTTTCTCTTTTTAATTCAAGTATAACATCATCAATATTTTCCTGAATATTTAATTGTTCCTCAACGAATTTGTCGATATCTGTTTCTTCACACACATTAAACAATTCATCAAATATGCTTTTTAACTCGTTATTAAATAGTTCATATTTTTCAATAAACAAATGACATGCAGTAGAATCTAAATTTTCCCAATTAATTTTTCCTTTAAACTTAGCTAGTTGCGTTTTTAAAATTTTCTTTTCTTTAGTAAATTCTCTCTCACACTTTGACTCATTTTTAAAATGTCACACAAAAAGTATCACTATTACAAAAATCTCTTACCACTTCGATGTCTTCACTTGAAAATAATCCACAACTAATGCAAATATAACCCACGCATTGCAAAGCACAATCCAGATGAAGAAACTCACTTTACAATTCACTCGCGCGGATACAACACAAATATTCCACACAGTCAGCACTTCGCTCTCTAACACAGAAATAACACTTATTTCTCACATAAAATTATTTGTACTTCACAAATGTACAACTAATTCTACTCCGGGTAAGCGGACCACTAAATGTTAGCACTAAAAGTGGTCGATAGCTGTGTCTCTAAATGAATTGACACGACTCAAAAAAACACAACACAAATGGACTGCTAAAGCTCTTTGTTTTTCACCCACACACTGTACACAAAACGTTACACCCAAAACAGGGTGTGGCCGGAGCCACGTCACAAGCGTTTTCACTCTTTAGGTGTTGAGATGTTTCCATCCTTCACTTAACAATGATTAAAGAATAAAATACAACATGGAGATAAAACGAAGAAGACAGTAAAAAGTTACATATCTTTCTCATTATTCGGATAAATATTATTATCAAGTCTGTAATATTATTCACCAAAAAAAGGCAGAAAATGTTTTAAGTATTGCAATTATTTAAATTTTATTATCGTTAGTAGACGCTGTAGCAGATGTAAGCTAAATGAGAAAACTTCTGCACATTCATTTCAGATATCTATCGATTATACTTTTTAATACATGGGGCGTTAAACAATTTTTATGGGAGGATCCCTCGCTGCGAGTAAAACATCTTTCAGCCATAAAAACGATCCGGAGAGAAATTATTCTCCAAATCTGAAAACTTTCTATCTCAAAGGCAAACTTTATTAAAATCATTTCCGTCTTAAGAAATAAACCCGGGGGAAAATGAAAAATACAGCACTATGGGGAAGAAGGAAAAGATGACAGTTCTTTTCAATACTGAGGCTGAGAGTAGGAAAATGAAACAGATTTGTGGAAGATTTTCTTACGCAGAGAATTTTTTTTAAAAATTCGGAAAAGGTTTTTGGCAAACGATTCGAGTCATTAACTGATTTATCTTTTTCTTCCGAAATGTTTGATTTTACCTTTCTCATTGGAAATTGTGGTCATTTATTTTCCGCAGCTATTTATCTGTCTTCCTTATATAATTTCTTATTTGTTTTTTCTGAGAATGAAATGAGCAATTCAGACTTTCTTGTAACTAAAGCGCTGTTAATCATTTTTCAGAAGAAGGTAAAGGCTTTTCGAAAAGAAAGCATTTGCGCCGCTAAAACGAATTTTTAATGAAATAAACTACTTCAATGGAAATGCCTTTCATTCTTTGATATTTTAAATAAATACTTATTGTAATGATCTTTTCTTCAGTTAGAAAGGCATTATTGAATTTATCTTTGAGATTTTATCATTGTAATCTCTTTCTATTCTTCCTTCGCTACCTCTTGTATTAAATTTCTTGATAAAATAGGATTTTTTGGGTATTAAAGACAATTTATAGAATCATTTTTAAATTCAAAGGGGGAAAATAGGTAATCGCTTCCATTGTTATGGACCAACTGACAAAGAAATCACGGGAATTCATGAGATATAAAAATAAAATAGGAAAATTATGTCTTTGTCCAATTTCGAACTAGTTCTGAAGACGTGAATAGGCAGTTAAATAAAATAAAGGGCTAAAAAAGAAACCCAGAATATAGAGCCCTAACATATTAATATATTTTTTTAGTCTCTCTCAAATATTTAAATACATACCAGTCACATCGCTTGTAAGATGTTTTCACATTACGACATTCTGAGAAATTCAATTGCCATTCAATTTTAGAATTTCACTTTCAAATGTGAATCAGCGAAAAGTAGATAAAAATAAATTTTAATAATAGAAATATTCGCTTTTAAGCAAATAAGACAGTAAAACTGCGTACACTAATCATGAAAACAAACTCATGTCTGTGATTTCAGAAGTTAGTGAACTATCAATGCAAAAAGCAGCTTCTGAACTGTTAGTGCTACATCCATCTAAAAATAAAATAGTTGAATGTGGTGTTTCAGTGGACGGAACATGGCAGCGTAGGGGTTACACTTCCATGAATGGGTGTGTCGCAGCTTTGTCAGTTGACACTGGTAAAGTAGTGGACATTGAAATGATGTCGTCATATTGCCCCATCTGCAGAAAGATTTCTAAAATACCTAAAAGCATTGAATCGGAAACTTTTGCAGCAGATCACGTATGCCATAGCAATTTTCAAGGTTCTGCGTTGAAAATGGAAACTGTTGGTGCAACTAGAATCTTCCAACGTTCTCTTGTGAAGCGAGGCCTTAAATATGCACAATATTATGGTGACGGGGATTCCAAGGGCTTTATCAGTGTCAAAGATACTTATGGTAAAGATAGTGTCACAAAATATGAATGCATCGGTCATGTTCAAAAGAGAGTAGGTGCGAGATTGCGCAAACTAAAGTCAAAAAAATAAAAATCTGTCTGGTAAAGGCAAACTCACTGACTCTTTTATTGACCGATTGCAAAACTATTATGGAATTGCTGTTCGTAGCAATCTTGGAAACCTCTCCGGTCTTCAACAAAATGTTATTGTGGCCCTATTTCATTGCTCATCAAGTGCCAAGAAACCCATGCATGGACAGTGTCCCATCGGAAAAGATAGTTGGTGCTACTACCAGCGAGCACTATCTTGTGGCCAAAAACCAAAAGAAAAATGTAAAGGCTTATCTATTGAAGTTTTAAACATGATTAAGCCTACATATTTAGAGTTATGTACTAAAGAACTACTAACTAAATGTGTGCATGGCAAAACGCAAAACTCAAATGAGTGTTTTAATGGCATTATATGGCAGAGAGTACCGAAAGAAGTTTTCGTGTGCCTGAAAACTTTAAAATATGGTGCATTGGATACTGTCATACAAATTAATGATAGGTTCAAAAGTTGAGTTGATCTTTTAGAAAAATTTAATATAACTCCTGGTTATTTTACTTTAAAGTCATATGAACATCTTGACAATAATAGAATTAACGATGCAGAACGACATTCAACACCAAATGTAAAGCAGCGAAAAAAACTTTAAGAGCTACAAGGGAAAAAATTAATGTTTTAGAGAGTAAAGAGGGTATTATTTATAAATATAGGGGGCATTTTAAGTATATATAATTGTGTTTAATATTTAAAATTGCAGTTGAAAGAGTATTTTTGATTTAACTCAAAATGATTTTTTTTAACATATTAGCATCTGGCAACGTAAAAATCAGAAGAAGTTGTAAATCAAATTAATTTAAATTTTATAAGCATATTTATTATAAGAACCCCTACTACTTTCATGAATATACATATATAGTTGATATTTTTTTAGTAACAAAGGTAATAGCATGTCTTTTAATAATTTTTTAATGATTTTTCAATGTTTTTTTACTCGAATCTTGATAAAAGTTGTAATAATTTGAATATAACAGGAAAATAGTACCAGCCCTAAAATATGTCATGATGATCAACATTAAATTTACAGAAAAGTGACATTTTTGTTTATACATTTCAGTTATGCGCAATTTGATTATTATTTTCACTATGTTTTTCTCCCTACTCGTTGCGGCGTGCCAAAGGACCTTACTTAAAAAATAGCCCTCGTACTTGTGGAAAAAGTATATCTCGCATTGCTGATAGTGTCACTAACTAGTGTAGATGCCGAAAGAGCGTTTTTGACAGCTGGTAAATTTTTACACAAAATTACGTTCCAGACTTAATGACAGTACAATTGTTGTAATATGTTTTTTAAGATAAAAAATTTGTCAAATTGGTAATTCAAATTTGTAATTTAGCAAATTTGCGATAGTACCAGAGACAATTAGTGATATTTTTTTCGTGATTTAAATAAATAAAATGTTCCTTTACTTTTTTGTGATTCTTTATATATTGTTGTAATTTATAAGTTACAAATTATTTTTTGTGATATTTACACTCTCTAATAAAACTGGCAAATAAAACAGAGAAACGCCTGTGTTTCCTTTTTTTTTTCTAAAATTTCTACTACCGGTATTAAATCCGGTATCCGGTATTAAGATAAAAAAATACCGAATACCGGTATTAAACTTTTATTCCGATATTGTAACCCCTATTGATCACTAACAGAAGAGTGAGTCTAAAAGAAAAGAAAAGAAAGTTTTGTTATAAGTAAAATATTAAATGTATTTTTCTTAGTTTTAAGTTATGTTTCATCAGTAAAAAATATTTTAATAGCAAATATTACAGTTTTTCAAAAAATTTTCTTCGAAGGTGTTCAGATACCTTAATAATATCAATTGAAAGATTAATAATTTCAATTGAAAAACACTAAAATAATAGCTTTGATGCCATTTAAATTCGGCGAGGAAAATTTCAAATGAACTATTCCACGTTCTTGAATTTCACAGTTCCTAATGATATGAACAAAGGATTATTGTGGAGTTGTAGTTAAAAAAGAAATTGTTGATTTAGAATTCAGTATGAAATATGTTTTTGGTATATTTTCATAAAACATAAAATATGTTTTATTTTAAAGGAAATATGAAGTAAAAAAGAGATTATAATAAAGGTGAAACAGAAACGAATACTCTGCGTGACTCAAAGAAAGTGAGCAATATCATCATTTTATACTATTAAGTCAGTGAAATACTTTAGGGAATGCCTTTGAAATGACTTGACGACTAATGTCTCTCAAATACGACGGACACCCACAAAAAATTTTAAAAACTAGACTAAACCAAGAGAATCGTTCTTTTATTCATCAAATATATTTACCATTCATAGTTCAAGAAAAACAAAGAAGGCAAACTTCTTTTTGAAATGATAAAAAAGTATATTTAAATGAAATGAAACTGCAACAGAATCAAACCTTTCATTAGACCCTATTTATCAACATCAGCGACTAATTAAAAAAATTGAAATATCTCCTAAATACAACTTTTACTTCGGTTAATCTTTCCTCTATTTAATCTGTTTTCTTTCATCCAAAAGAAAACAGATTAAATTAATTATTAGAAAGATTTTATTAATAAATTATTTAGAAAGTACAGAATGAAGTTCATTTCAGTTTGGTTAATTTTTTATGTAAATATCGTAAACTAGAGCTCGTTGGAAGAAGTAGGATCAATAGATCAAAATAAAACAATGGAAATAACTACCGAAAAATCTTATTAGAATTAAAAATAAAATTGAAAAAAATTATTATAGAATGAAGATAGTTTAAAAATGCTGCTGTGTTGAGTAAGAATAATGAATAATTTTTATAACTTTAACTTTCTTGTTCATAATAATTTCATCATATCAAATTCACATGAATTCCAAAGACATTATATTTTTGTAAAGGAGGATGAGATTCAACTCAAAAATGAAGAAACTGCTGATTTATGATGTACTTCTTGATTCATTGCATTCTATAACCCATATAGGAGGGGGAAACTGACACTGAAATAAAAAAAATTTGCATAAAGATATGTGAAAACAAAAGATGCTCATTACATTGAAATTTTTAAGATAGTCATTTCAATAAGCCTAATATATATATTTCGAATAACTTTCCATATATAATGACATTTGAAAGAAAATATATGAAAAAACATAACATGATTAACCCATTCAATGCCAACTTCGAGATATCTCATAGTAAGCGTGTGTACTAAAACTGCCGGCCACGAGATATCCTGCAGTGTGTGCTGAAATTTTAGATTGATTGTATATCTCCATTTGAGTTAGGAATTATTAGAAAGGATGAATAAAAATTTATAGAGTGCAAATACATGTTAATTATCAATTTTTATTATTAAAAATATAACTTAGATCAATAAATTAAAACATATAATAATTATTTATATATATGAATTAATTCCAAAAAATTTTAAAAATATATTGTTATTGTTGTTGCTGTGTGTTACGAGCTTTAGTAAAGGATCAACGCAAAGTGTTGTGTTGTTGGGACACACTGAACAAAAATACCTAGTCTCCTTACATTTTTTTTGCTTTGTACACAGTTCCCATAGCTTTGAAGGCATCCTTTTTTCTCCCTGTTTGGAAGATGTTCTAAGTAATTAAAATCAATTGTATTTGTGTTATTGTAGCTGTTTTCTCCTGCATGTGCTGCCTTTGCCATCAAATAAATGCATAATAACTGATTCCTTAAGTTGAAGTATTCTAATATTTTTTATTCCCTCAATTTCTTTGATTATAGAACACGTAAGTATTCTGCGGTAATATTTCGAATTAGTATAGTGCAATTTTCTTGTACCACCGAATGGTTTGAATGAGTAGTAGGACACACGGTGTTCAGAGCGATCAACACCTGCCATTTCCAAAGTATAACCTCTGATTATATTTGGTTTAGTCGTAATTTTTCCATTTTTGTTCTTCTCTTGAACCATTTGTCCTTTATGCATATTGATATAGTCAGCACATCCCGTTTTTCTTCCCATTTGTTGACCCTATTAGACACTGATATCAACCTCTCACGATTCAGTTTTTTTTTTGTTTTTTTTACTAAACTTTTATGACTTTCTTTTCGGTCGGATCTCAACATGACGCATGCAAGTGTTGATTTAATTATATTATTGACTGTCACCAGATGAAATAAGGCGACTAGCTTGTAAAATAAAACAAAGCTAAAAGAAAATCTCTCTGTATAGGAAGATATTTATAGAAAAAAAACACATTTCGAGACAACTCGTAAGTGGCACTCAGCACAAAAATCTTATTCATTGACGTTAGCTACGAGTTAAAACGTTGTGTCTTTTCAGCTCTTACCTCAGCTTTCTAATTGTAAACGTTTTTTTAATTAAAAAACACTCAAAAACTAATCACTTAAACGATTCTACAGACTGCTATTTTGGATAATGCCTCGATTGCATAACATATAAAAGACAGAAGTGTGTGTAAATATTCTCTGTATTGATAATTTCTCAATAATTCAACACAAAACAGGAGAGTTCATACAAAGAAAAAAATCGATGGTATTGACTCACTTTTACAGCACTTCTATTATTTACACCAATAAGCAGTCCGATCAAAAAGAAAATATCAATGCATTTGATTCATATTCGTTATAAAATTTAACGAGCACTTTTGCTCTCTAAAGCAATCATCAAACTTAAGAACTCATTCTTGTCGTGTTAACAGTTTTTAAATGCTTTTTATTTCATCGCGCACAAGAATTAAGAGCTCCTATTCCCGTCCCTTCCAAGAAGTAGCCGAGATGCGAAATACATTTCGTTATCCGATCATTTAGCAGCCAATGCCGCCCATAAAATTTTCGATCGCGGATTCTTTCCCGAGTATCCACGCAACCGTAAATTTTGAGTATTGGCCCTGGGCCAACAAGTCCCGTAATCTTCTTTTGATAGTCCTCCCTCCCCTCAATCGATGAGAATTTATCCTTAACATGTGTCATTCATCTCAAGATGGAGGATTTGCTTGTAAAATTTCAATATATTTTCGATTCCTTTGTTTTTATTTTCGAATCTTTTCACTTTGTGTTTTGACAGCAGCTGTAACTGGACCGCGATGGATGAAATTCAGTCAAAAAGATACATTTGGGGGATATAGCCTTTTATGATATTCAAAGTAATTTTGAAATCAGATTTTTAATGAATTTCAACTTCTTTAAAGTACTAGAATGCTGTTAAGTAATTTAAAAAATAATAAACTGAAGAACTTGACGATTCAATTTTAGCATTATTTAGTTTCAAAAGAATAAGATTGATAGGTGTTTCAATTTATACAAAATGTAATGCTTTTTCACACACACACACACACACATACAAAACAGTCATATTTTTAAAAAATTTTAAAAAAGTTTAACATAATGCTGTTGTTAAATTATTGAATGTTTAAGCAGCTTTATGTTGAGGGAAGCATTTTAAAATTACAAATAAAGTAGACATAAAACTACTAGACTTCTCGTAAAATTTTCTGAAGTGCGTTTTCCGGATTGCTTTGCATTATAATTTTGAAAACACTTGTTCTAACCATTTTGAATGCGATATCTTGGACACATTGAGAATAAGTAGAGTGGGGAAATATTCAATATGAATTTAAATGCAACATTTTAACCACTCAAAAAAAATCCCAAAAGAGCATTTAAATTTTATTTTTATATATATTTTTTAGATAGTTAGATAGTAGTTTTTCAGAGTATTTAATAAAACAATGTTTTAATGTTGAAAGCTCTAATTTGTTGTTTCTAAGAGAAAAGAATTCCATACAACAAAAATAAAATATTTTTTCTTCTAATTTTTTTATATATTTCTAATGGAAGGGGTTGGTGTTAATAATAAACAATAAAGAATTTTTTTTTGTCTCACGAACAGCGAATAATCATTGCAAATGGGTGTTGCTTATTTGCAACATCATATTGAAAAGGAAAAAAAAACAAAGATACAAGATAAAATTTAAACTGGAATATTTACCTAATCGAGCTACAAGCTCTGATACAAAAATTGGATATTGTCTACTGTGACTCAGCCGCAGTTGACGGTTTTAAATTTTATCACTGGAGATCGCCGGGAATATTTTTCGTAAAACCACATGTTTGCTCTAGTAAATTCACATGTGTCAGAGGTTTACTACAATAAAAAGAATGCCGAATGGAAGTGTGTAGCAGTTATTTCTCTGCATCAAAAAAAGAAGAGTCCTTCGGAGATATTCAAGGCTCTTAAACATTTAGACATCAAAAGATATTCATTTTACGAACAATTTATAGACCAACAGAATAGCAGACCGTAGTAGTTACAGTCGTCCGTATCCGGTGAGAACACTAGCCTCATCAAAGCAGTCAGGGAGAGAACACGTCAAAATCCTTACTAAGACTACTTGCTAAACAGACGAACGAACCAAAAAGAACAATGTATCTCATTGTAAATGAAAGCCTTAGACTAAAAGGTTTCCGAAGATTAACCGGCCATTTTCTTACGAAGGAAATAAAACGTCAAAAGTACCTTAAAGCCAAAGGCACTGTTACGGCGGCATGTTCATTACTGACTGACTGAAATTATATTTATCGCGGGCGACAGCGTGCGTGCGCTTATACCCAGTAGATTGGGCGGAAAAGTTCAACCATGTAGGAGTTAAAAACAAATGAAGAGACCCCCGGCGTCGGGGGGGGGGAGTACTCCCAAGTGAGGCAGCCCGCAAATCGAGTGTGCCAGGGGGAAGAGAAGGGAGGAAGCGGCAGGAAGGTGGATTGCTGTGCAATCAATCAGGACGAGCGGTCGGTGACTGCTTATCCCCTTACACCCAGTCCGAATGCAGTTCGAAGCTGTCTGTGTTCTTCAAGAGTGCGAAAGGAGTTAAATGTTGTGTTAGGGTGGCAGGAGCGAATTTCTCCCCTTTGTGCTAGAGTATGCTTAATCAAATTTAGGGTGAAGCTAAGTGAAGAGTGTTTGTGCTCTGATGATTGGGTTTTCGTGTGTTTCGATGGAACGAAAAATATTTCTAGATAGCTTAGTGATGTATTTAGAAATCGGCTCCATGTGTAGATCGTTGTGTATCACATCATGTTCATTACAGCCACAAAAGGATTCTGTTTACTGAAGAGAAAGTTTTGTCTTCTCAACTACTAGAATGAAAGTGTAAACTCGATGAGTGCCCAAAAAGCTAAGAAAAATAAGTTTAGAAAGCTTATAATCTGGCTTTCGTAATGGTTTGAAGGATGTCAAATATGAAGGTTTATTTTTGCGAAAAAGGAGTGAAAACAACACAAAATTTTATCAAGACTTTATCTTTGAGCTAATAGGGAATACATGAACGAAAACCTGTTCAATGGAAATGATTGAACTTTTTAACAGGGTTCTGCTCTTGCTCATAAGGAAAAGACAACCAATGGTTGTTGAAAGAGAATGAGCCAGACAGGGACGTAGCTACCGCCGTTTCTGCCGTATCAATGATACGGGGCCCAACATATATGACGGAAAAATTGTTAATATATTAGGGGAGGACAAAAAAAGTGTGCAAGAAATTTTGATGCGGGGCCCACTCATGTCTAGTTTCTCCATTGGTGCCAGACTTAATAGAACACAAAGACTGGCTTTCAGGTAGACCTGATTTAAATCTACTCGGATAAGTTGCTGTCAGTATTGGAGGCAAAGGTGTGATAAAAATGGCATACGAATTTGAAAGATCTTAAGAGTTCTTTAGGTGTGTGACTACCCAAAATTCTCCATTTTGAGGAAAATTTTCGAAATTTCTTTACTGTTTTTTTATATCCTATACATTTAAAATTCCAAAAACACTTCATTTTTGTTTCTACGATATTTAGAAGCAAAGTTATAGCATAATTCGTAAACCGGAAATGGAGTTTATAAAACCGGAAGCAGATATATTAAATATTCAAATATACACAAAATATTTGTAAGATATTGAATAGAAATTTTCAGAACATGTTTTATTTAGTTATATCTGTGTTATGAGCCAAAATCTAATCTGTCTGTATATATTTATGTACTTTATTGCTTTTTTATGGAAAAAAAATCATTAATATCTTAAAAAATCGAATTTTTGCATAAAAGCTGGCATATTTAAAAAACTTTTAAAAGTATTACAAATTGTTTAATTCCTAATACATATAAAGATGTTATTTATGTGCTTTATAAATATTATTTGAATACATTTATATTAATTCTGTATAAAATGTCGTAACTGCGATTGTTCATCAAAATTTCACTAAAAACGACAATTGTTATCTATATATATAAAGGAGAAAAGCGACTCACTCACTCATTGACTGACTGACTGACTGACTAATCACGAAATCTCTGGAACTATTCAACCTACAGACTTGAAATTTGGTAGACATGTTCCTTTCATAGAGTAGACATCAGCTAAGAACGGATTTTCCGAAATTCGAAACGCAAGGGGCGTTACGGGGGGTTAAGGGCTTTAATAATAATTGTTTCCATGTTTAAACTACTTGATGTACAATCTTGAAATTGGGTAAGCGGATTCCTTTCAGAGAGTAGAGATCCGCTACAAAATGAGTTTGCTGAAAATTGACCACCAAGTGGCGTTGCAGGGGCTTAGGGGGCGTTATAGATAATTATTTCCATTTTTAAACTATTTGACGCACTGTCTTTAAATTTGATATATATAGATTCCTTTCGTAGAATAATGATCAGTTACAAAACGGGTTTTCTGAAAACAGACTTCTAAGTGGCGTTGCGGGGGATTAAGGGGCGTAATAGAAAAATATATCCGTTTTTAAACTACTTCACCTACCTGCTTGAAAATTGGTAGGTAAGTTTCTTTCCTGGAGTAAATATCCGGTACAAAATGGGTTTTGGGAAAATCGACCCCCAAGGGGTGTTGCGGGGGGTTTAAGGGGCGTTATAAATTCCTATTTTTTAAGTTATTAGACGTACAGTCTTGAAACTTAGTAAGCAGATTCCTCTCATGGGGTAGAGATACGCTAAAAATGGGTTTCGTGAAAATTGCCCCCAAGTGGCGTTGAGGGGACTTAAGGGACGTTATAGATAATTATTTCCATTTTTAAACTATTAGACGCACAGTCTTTATATTTGATAAAGAGATTTCTTTCATAGAGTAGAGATCATCTATAAGAAGGTTTTGTGAAAACAGACCTCTAAGTGGCGTTGCAGGGGAATAAGTGGCGTAAGAGATAAATATTTTCGTTTTTAAACTATTTGACCTACCTGCTTGAAAATTGGTAGGAATGTTTCTTTCATGGAGTAAATATCCGCTACAAAACGGGTTTGGAGAAAATTGACCCCCAAGGGGGGTTAAGGGCAGATATAAATAATTATTTCTTTTTTTAAACTATTAGACTCACAGTCTTGAAATTTGGTTAGCAGATTCCTCTCATAGGATAAAAATACACTGCAAAATGTGTTTTGTGAAAATCGACCCCTAGGTGGTGTTGCGGGGGTTCAAGGAGCGTTATTGATAATTTTTTTGCATTTTTAATTAATTGGACGCACAGTCTTCAAATTTTGCTAAGCAGATTCCTTTCATAGAGTGCAATTCCCCTACAAAATGGGTTTTGTGAAAACAGGCCCAGAAGTGGCGTTGCGGGGGCTCAAGTGGCGTTATAGACAATTATCCCCATTTTTAAACTGTTAGACGTACAGTCTTGAAATTTGATAAGCCGATTCCTTTCGTAAAGTAGAGAACCGCTACAAAATGGGTTTCGCGAATATCAACTACCAAGTTTAATATCGGGAGATTAAGAGGCGTAATCGATAAATATTTCCATTTTTAAACTACTTGATCGTCCTGCTTGAAAATTGGTAGGCATGTTCCTTTCATGAAATAGAGTTCCTCTAACAAAGAGTAAAATGAAAATTGACCCCCAAAGATGTTTGCGAGGGGTCAAGAGGAGTTACAGAAAAAAATTCCTGTTTTTAATTGTTAGACCCATATACTTGTAATTTGTTAAGCATGTTTCTTTTGTTGAATAGGGATCCACTAAGAATAAATTTTAAGCAAATCAAGTTCTGGGGGGGGGGGGTTGCAGGGGGTTACTGGGACGTATTGACAAAAAAAATTACTTTTTTCGAGCTACAAGGACTATAATAATGAAATTTGTTTGCATTTTTCTTTTGTTGAATTGAAATCCGCTAAGAGCGGTAATTTTGGAAAACGGCTCTCAACGGGATTACGGGGATATTGATAGTAAAACTTTTGTTTTTTTCTGTTAGATTTAGACTTGAAATTTGGCTTGCATGTTCAATTTACGGAGTAGAGATCCACCGAAAATTGGTTTTGCGGGAATCCACTTGGTTTTTGAGTTACGAAAGAGCAAACATCATTCCATGCTTCAATTTTAGAGATTTTTAGAAAATACAAATTAGATGAGTTCTGCCCTTTTTTTTTTATCAACAGGTGACAGTTACAGGTATAAGTAAATTTTTCAATTCAATCGAATTCTTAATGCTAGGACTTAGATATCAATAATTTATACATATATATAAGCAGTAAAAATTTATAAAACATCATGAAATACCCAGCGAAGCGGGCGGGTAACAGCTAGTAGTCTATAAAACTCTTCAGAAAACAGCAAAAGGGTAAAAAAATATCCAAATTAGTTACACAGGTAGGTAAAGAGAGGTTTATCTATAAATGTCTTAGTTAAAAAATGTATAATTAGTAGAAAATTTTTCATATTGTATTAAAATCTTCAAATGCATTTTCTGAGAAACTGTTTTTTCAATTTTTTTGCTTCACGGTAAAGTTCACAACAGGATTTCTTTTTAAGATATTGAATTGAACTCTTCAGAAATTTTTTTTATTTAATTTTATCTGTATTGTAGATTATAATCTAATCTCTGAGTATATATTTGTGTATTTTATTGCACTTTTTGTTAGAAAATAGTTTTTAAATAACAATAGTTTTTTGTAAAAAATTGAGTTCTTGCATAAAAATTGACATATTTCAAAAACTTTCAAAAGTGTTATAAATCGTATAACTCTTAGCACAGATAATGATATTATTTATGTACTGTATAAATATTATTCAAATATATTAATTAGAATTTTCAATATTAGGTTTACCATAAATGCAATGTTTCACTAAAATTTCACTCAAAATTCCCAAAAATCCAAAATTATTTTTAATTTCGAAGAAATTGTATTTGAATTCCTAGTTTTATGTCTCATTTCAATAAAAAAAAGTGTTTATTTATTTGAAAATTTATATATTTCGAAAAAAGTGCTCCAAAAAGGTAGTCACATACCTAAACAATAGCAACGATAGAAACTCTCATGGAGATAGTGTGTGCCTCAGTAGGTGATTGACCAAAAAGATTTAAGGTTAGTAAGAAGTCAAAAGTTGATCATTTTGAATAAAAAATATTATACGTTTAAAAGTAAAATAAAACTTTAAAAAGATTTTGTTTTAAATTTGATGAAAAATATTTTTAAGATTCTTTGTAATTGCATCAGAACTTATGGCAGGACTAGGTAATTGCTCCAATATATAAAACTACAACAAAAACGATAATTACACTAAGAAAATACTTCAAAAGAAAAACTATATCTTCAAAGAGACATTAATAAGTTCTTCAATACTATTAATGGCATATTATTGGAATGGGGATTGCTGATATCGAATTTCTCATAAGCTGCAGCTTCGTGTGGAGAACGACACCTGAAATACCCTACTTATCTAACTTAAATGCCTCGTAAGTGCTAGGGAGATTTAATCATCATCAGCATTAACCCCATTTTCGCGGTAATTCGAAGTTTCACTTAAGCATTGCAATGTCAAGAAAGTTAAGAACATGACTCTATGGTTGAAAATTAAAAATGTGAGACACATATGTCAACTTTTTTTGTATTCAAGTTTGAAAGCGTTTGCGAAGCTTTGTACTTCTTCATGTTAATCTATTCATATGCTGTTGTAACTGCACTTTTTTTTTAAATACTTAATTATTTTAATATGTCTGAATAATTTAATACATACATTTTTAACAATACTTTTTGTGTTTCATTTGACATTAAATTATCATATTGAAGTTTGGTGGTGCTCGCAGTTTCTAATTACAAAATGCAGTATTTTAGAGATTGCTTTTGTAGCCGAACATATACATTTTTTCTTTGGTTCCGGATGACAGATTCCTCTTCCCATTTCACTGTTTAAAATTCATATAAAATTTTTTTTAAGAAAACCTGAAATGTGTCATGATTTCACAGATGAGTAAATTATTTTGTACTATGCATGGGTCGTATTGATTGGTATTTAAGCGCTTTTAGTAAAATGGGTGATGATATTAAATTTTTCATTCGAATTTCTCTATTCCGTAAGAATTTCTCGGAAATTTTCATTTTCTTCCTTTGTAATTCAGAAAGAAAGATGAACAAATTAAAAAGAATACTTTTTTCGTGCAAAAACGAGGATGATTTTCTTAGTATTTGCAGTACAAAATTTTATTTTTCTATTCCACTATTTATACTACAGAAAAACCATAATTGACTTATTAATGAAAAATGAATTATTTGTGTTTCTTTAAGTATGTGTGAGAGAGTGATATTAATGATACTCTCTAACTTTAATCGCATTAATGAGGGTCATATTAAAAAGAATGACTAAAAAATCGATTCACAAAAAGTTAATGAATAAATTAATCACTAATTAACTCTTTTAATTAGAATCTAATGTCCAAAATTCTCCCATCGACATTTTTTTCTTTCAGGAACCTCTGGGCATCTAAATATTAATTCCACTCTCAAACGCGGACGGATATTAACTCAATTAAAACTTGATAAAAATGTCCAATGGATAAAGATACAACAAATGAGATGCGATCCAAGATAGCGCTAAAAAGTAACCCTCAGCAACCCTCATATTTGCTGATGTGCAAAAGAGGTGATTAGCTTTTTTTTTTCCTTTGTTTCCAAATTTATTTTTAGCTTTTATCAAATTCTTAAATTTGAGTTTGCTATATTTTTAAAAGTACGTTGTTTCATTTGGAGAATTTTTTATGGCATAAACTTTGTACTAGACTTAATTTCAAGTGCCTTCTAAAAATGATAATTCCAAGAATATAGGCAAATTATTATCAAAAGGTATATAGATTTAATAAATTAAATGTGAATTTTTCTTCATTTATTTCATTAAGAATAATAACAATGCGTAATTTTTTACACATTTTGTGAGGAAGATTATTAATTTAAAATTTAGATTTAATAATTAAAAAATGTGTTTTTAAGAAGTTTTATGCAAAATATTAAATATTTTAATTTAAAAAAAGCTTATTTTCGCTGCATAAATTAAAAGCAAATTTTCTCGAATTATTTGATTTATTTTAGATCCTCATAATGTAAATTAATTTTTGTAACGATTGATTTTAAAATTTAATAAATGAGTCCAAATTAAACATAAGTAAATTAAAATTAAAAGTTATTTATTTTGTGTGTGGATGTAGAAAGCTAGAGTAATACAAAAATCTAGAGGTCTGGGGGAAAAAAGGGAAAAAGTTCGACAGCAGCTGATGGCTGATTTTGTTTATAATAATTTGACCATGAATATGAACAAAGGAAACTGAGATAATATATTTACTTATTTTAACGTTGTCTTTTCTCTCGACACTTCAACGAAAAATGAGGCTATAATACATGAATTGCTTAAATATACTTTAATTTTAATTTAATTTAAATATTTTGATTCAATAAATTTGAACTTCCTTTATTTAATTCAAATGAAATTTTTTTTAAAAAACTGAAAGAAAGAAATTAAAATCTACGTAAATAATCCTTCAGCACAAATCAAATTATTTTCTGCGCATTAGATATGAGTTTCTTATTCAGTAAATAAAACACAGGTACTATTTATATATATGTAACAGATCAGTACTATATACTATAATATTGTTACAGAATTAGTAATTAATTATATTGCTTTAAAATAGTCAATACAATGCATACTTTATTACACTACCAAAAAGAAAATTTTTAAAAAAAGGCTAAAATTCATTTTAGAATTTGAAATTTACTTTTATTTTGGTTTTATTTTGCATTCTACCTTACAAAATTTTATCACCTCTAAACAAATGTTAGTTTCCTTGACCTTCCCCCGCATTGCATTCTACTTAAAGAAACAGGCTCTCAGAAGAATTCCTGACAAAAGAAAAGGACAAGTTTTGTTCCACTTTTTTTCCCCACAAAAAGTAAAAACGCGAAACATAAATCGAATAACTGCAGGAATGCATGTAAGTCAGCTTTTGTAAAAAAATTCAAAGTAAAACAAAATCTAAATCTCAAAGTCTCTTTTGCATCAAGTAGAATGTGAAAAAGTTCGCTGGATTTGTACTAGCAGAAGAATATTTACGATTCAGCTTTTGTAAATTTCAGAGTTAGGAAATAGAGAAATCTTTTTATTTATATTTAATTGAAGAATTTAAATTCAGATTTATACTGCAACTTAAGATGAAAATGTAGCTTCAGCAGTTTTTTTTTATCGGGCTACGATACATTTTTTATTGTCTCTTTCTCGATCACTTTTAAAAATTGCACTGTATTAAACGAATTACGTATAATTTAACTATCTATACTTGATGATTTCTTTAAAAAAATCTTGAAGTATTTATCTCTTTACCTCTCTTGCATGAGTTTCATTTTTCATTAAAGTAATTCATCTTTTCTTTTTATGTGAAATATAAATTTATATTAAAACAACGCATGGAATAGATTACAGATCATTTACTTGCGTAAAGGAAAATACCAGTTAGTAGAAAAATTTATTTTTGTTGTTAAACATTGCTTCTCAGTTACTTTTATACAAAAATTACCATTGATTTAACTATATTCTGAAAAACAATAGGGTCTGACAGCGATGTTTCGTGTTGCTTAGAGAGTTGCATAATTAGCAATGCCCATTGATTACATAAGGCAGTTCTAAACTTAATTCGAGATTGGAAAGAAAATTATAGGTCAAAAACAAGTCTCTCGAAAGTGTCCTCACACTTTCAATGGGACTAAGATTGGGAGAGCGTGCTGACCAGTCAATGTGCTGAATGTCGAATAGGATCTAATAAATCGTTGTTGTACCTATGCGTAATAGGCAGTATGTGATAACATACAAATTTGTGTGCACCGCCTTTATAGATGTCCCTTTCTGTGTGTTAGATGGGAGATATCGAGTGTTTGTTTCGCCCAATGTTTAAACACGTCACTAATTATCAATTTGTGATGCTAAGCGGAAATCAACAGATAACAAACAGTACAATCCACTGAATTTTAGCCCGGTTCACATTACGTGCCCAATTTAAGCACTGTCGTCGCAGGAAGTAAGTGGAGCGCTCAATACCGGTCGTCTAGCTCAGTTGTACCCAAGCCCCGGACTGCGGACCAGTACCGGATGCAATGGGGTACCAGACCACACAAGAAACATTAAATTATTTGTATTTTATTTATTGCGCTGTATTTCTCTTGGGTTTGTGCGACTTTTAATGAAATTCCTTTTGTATTCCATATTAAATAGCTTTATATTCATGTTTTAATACAACTGTATTTTATTCTGAAGGCATGTTTCAATAGAATTAAATTAAAAATATTAAATCAAAACAGTCTAAAATATAAACAATCAGCGTCCCACTCTCATCGCGCCGTGGTAAAATTATGAATAGATGACCGGTCTGAGGCGATAAAAAGGTGTAGCTTACTGGCTTCTTCCATACAGTTTTCTGTGCTCTGTTGTGTCTGGTACCAACTGTTGTGTCTGATATCTAACAGAAATAATCGTGTTTCTAAAGCGAGGTGGAGCTGTAGTCCTGTTACGACGTGCACTAAGTAGCAAGTACCGGTCATCAAAATAAGTGTGGTAGCTCTTTCCCTACCACTTCAGTAGATTTTCGAGAAGCTGAACCAGAAACTAGTCCTCAACCGGCTTACAGTGAAATGGTTGACATTTAGTCATCTCGCAAAGCAACATTTTTATCCACCTGTTTCTAGTTGACCTACAGCTCTATAACGCAAATCTACTGAAAAATTTCGCCTAAAATTCATTTCTACACCTTGGCTATCTCGAAATTGTTTAATATCCTATCATTCATTTAATAGCTGTTTTTTCCTAAGCAGATGGTTTTAAAGTTCATCGTATGTACGTAAAGCGGTGGTAGAGCCACTCTTCTGCATATTCCTACAAAATGCAGTTTGATTTTATTTGTAGCATATTCAAATATCAAGAATTAAGAAGCATTATACCGAAATTTTTTAATTTACTTAACGTTCGGAAAAAAGCGTGTACGGCCTCTTGTTTCTGAAATTCGTTTTCTACGATTCTTTGTGTGTGAGGGAGGGGGGGGGGCACACACACACACAAAGTATCGAATGGTCTGTAAAATGCTTTTTGATAAGGAAAAAACTTACTTATGTTTGTAAGTCCTGTTAGTTGTACATTTTATGTAAAAATTGTTAGAAAAATTCCCTCATATAACGCGTATTTTTATAAGTTATAATAATAAGTTACGAGTATGTTTTTACAATGACGCACTCTCCAGGTTGGTGAGCTCTTTTCTTGTTAAAAATTATTACGACAAAGACTTTGTTATTAAAGTCAATGATACTGTTCCCTATGTTTTATTTTCACACTTTCAACATTTTTAGAAGAAAAAGTCAGATCTGTTTCCATTGATAGTTCATGTTCAGAAAGTATCAATAGTGTATCATGACCTAAAGGAGACGATTTGATGCAATGATTTATATTTATGCATTAGACAATTGCGTTTAAGCTGAATAATCTTCAAATACTCATTGAAAAGTTTTACGTAGCGAAAGAAATTCTTGAAGCTTTTATTGAATTAATTATTATTTTACGTTACACTAAGGAAAAATAGAGAGTGATTTATTAAAGGTATAGAAAAATAGGCAAATTTCGTTGTAACATGAATGAAAAGACTTTATTATTGTGAAGGCTAAAATTATTTCATGTGTAAAACGATAAAGGAAAATCTTTAATAGATATTTAATGAACCAATTGGATTCTCTGTTTTAATGAATATTATGCGTTTTTGTTTAAAGATACGTATTGTTTGATAAATTGCTGCTCCGTGTTTTCCATGAGTCTCCATAACTGAAGCAGGGAGATAACGACAAACGGCAGCAGGAACAAAGGTTGTGTCTGCGCTCTTTGTCTTAGACTCATTTACCTTCTACGTGACTTCCATGAAATTAATGAAAGATACCGAGGTCTGCGTTAATGGATAGCTTCTTCCTTGAAAGATAAAATAGCTTTACTCTGTTTTTGAGTACTCTACCCATAAAATCGTGTCATGTACTATACTTTTAGTTCATCAACCATGTTCAAATACAGTACGACTACATTCAGATAAAAATGGATTTTTATTGCTTTACAAAGCTATATGTGATTTTTTTTTTGTCTTGTTACTGTTACAAAATCTTGACATGAAAAATATATTACCATTAGAGGGAAATTTCGACCGATACTTTATAATTTTTTTCGGAATTGAAACAAACATTTGTTATGACGCTTTTGAAGGGTCACATGGAGTAATTAGGACATATAAATTGAAAAATACAAACAAAGAATTAACATCAGAATTTTAAAGTTCTACAAAGTTATTGAGAGAATAAACATTTATATAACGCAATATTCCATGCCATTGAAAAGTAAATAAGAGACAGATAAATTTTCTTAATAAAGTAGCACATTAGAGTTATCTCCTAGTGCATTTCAAATTAAATATCGTAATATATCAAATGTCTGGAAAAGTTGAAAGCTTTTAGTTTTAATCCTCTATTGCAAGCATATCATTACGAGGCTGCTGAAAATTTTGCGTTGAGTTAGGATAAAAGCAGCTTGATTTCAATCTTTATGCAGATAGACCATTAATCTTCTAAAATAATGAATTATTTCTAGTTTAAATATGAGTGTTGGAGTCCCACAATATCTCTGGTTTGTCTTGCGGAATAATGGAGGTTGTTGTAGGTCTCGTTTCAAAGTTTTGATATGGCTTGGTGCAGAAATTAGAAAAAGGATTACTACCTCTAGTGGATTTGTTTGTTAAGTGATTCATCATTCACACACACACACACACACACACAATAGTCTAAAGTGATCGATAACCCTGATGTGGAGTTAATAAAAAGAAGCTCTTTAAAACGAAAACAAATCCTTTGGCGTTTCCAAACAGTTAGTTGATATGTGGGGACAAAAGAATCCAATCCTATTCAATAAATATGTATTCTTTTGCTAGTAGATGGATATCTGACACCCACAGTCGTAATAATTATTTTCATATATATGTAATAACAACACTTTTACCGAGATTCTTTTATTATAGATTTTATAATCATGTTTTTAAATAATGAAATTTCGCCTTTTAGACATATAAAAACAGATTTGTCTGAAAAGGTCTTGTCTTTTGCTAAAAGTAAGCTGAAACACTTTAAATATTATTAATTATAAAAATAAAATCAGTTTACATCGTTTCGTGTTGAATAATAAGCATATTCATAAGATTTGTTCTAAAGAACTCCATATATTATTAGCAAATCAATTTTTAAAAAAGTTAAATAAGACATTAATGTAATTATGTGCCCGCTCCATCTTGCTGACGCTCTTTTAAGTTAATTTTTAAAGACTTTTCCCTATGTAATTTTGTTAATAGCAATCTAGCTATTTTTTAAGAGAATTTTCTTATAGCATTTAAGATAAGTGATAACATATTTCTATCGTGCTGAAGTTCAAACAAGTGGAAAAAGGGCTTTCTTAAAGGAGAAAGAAGTAGATTTCTCCTTAACGTGAGACTCGCTGTAGTTTCAAATTTGTGGTTTCATAAAATATTTTCCATGAATTTAGAAAAGGCTACGAACAGTAATCCTTGCGTGACTTAAATCTTGAAAGTGAAAGCAGCAAAAACAAGCAGGCGCGAAAAGAGCCATTTTCTCAGCATTTTATTTCGAATTTTCCATTTCACTTATTCCGCGCATCTCTTCCTGCTCTTATACTCCTTGCATTGCACGCAACGAGGAAAACACCCGAAACTTATGAATGCCTTCCAAAACGAAGTAGCAACAAAAAAAGTCACTCGTATAAAATCCATTTCGCCACTTCATCTTCTTCCCCACAATGTACAAAGAATCTCTCCTGTAGAACCCGGAAGAAAACTCTTTCGAATATTCCTCCGAACTTTAGGACAAATGCGTTTCTGGGAGCTTTTCTTGCAGGATGGGACCACAACTGGATATCCTCTATTCCTTGGAGAAAAAGAGGAGAGGAATAAGGATAACTAAAACGAAAAGATTACCTCAGCATGGGTGGACCAGACGAGGAACGCCCCGAGTGGCATTGCCTGGATAGAAGAAAAAAATTATTTCTCTACTTTTGGGTGAATGAGCCGTGACTGGAGTTGAAATATGCATACTGCTATCTCTTATTGCTTCCGTCGTTCCACACTAAAAATGAAAATCACCATTTTGTTTCAGGGACAGTTCTTCCAAAATCTTTTATTTTTTCAAAGCTATAATGGAGGGAAATGCATAAAAGAACTCACATCAAATGAAATATTCATAGGAAAACTCTAAAATAATTCAGTTATCAACTAAACCAAACATTAATTAGTTTATAACGATATCCTACTCACTTATTAAGAGAAGAAAACATATTATTGTTTATTGGATCACCATTTAAGAATTTTTCCCCATCAAATCGGGAGTCTGATAAGGAATAGAAATTGGAATCCTACTTTCTTATGTTTGATATTCTCATGACGCTCTAGTGGATGGATAAAGCAATAATTATCCCCCATGTGTTTTCCGTGCGGAATATTTATAGAAATTACCTGAAAGAAATAATTTTTTAATTTAATGTTAAAAGAAGGAAGAAATTTTGGAAGATTTGTTATAAAATTAAATTCTTTTGCATTTTCAAATTTACATAAAAAGGCCTACAGAAAACGATAAAAATAAAAATAATAATTTTATAAAAATAATCTGTTTTTTGAATCAGAAAGAAAACATTAGTTTTCTTACTACAGAAAAACATTGCAATTTTTGCGCTACTCATTCTACACTCCTCAAAAGTGAAATTCCAACAAAAGCAATTGCATATAAAAATGATTAAAATTGGCGCACGCGTCTGATCACGTGATACTCATGTTCGGGCTATAAGGACCATGAACTTCCCCTTCTCATAAACAGCATATGAGGTTTTGCGTAGCAATAGTAATTTTCGAAGAAGCGCAGAAAATGCCTCTGAGACGTCAGTTAACGACCAGCGTACCTGACCGTATTATCGAACTCCATGAACTGAATTTGTCGCTGCACACAGTTGCAACTCGTGTTGGGTGCAACGTGAGTACCATCCAACGTTGTGTCACACGATAGATTCAGGAAGAGGAAGTAGTGATCACACAGGGGCACGTCAGAGAGCATAGATTGACGTATTCGCCAGTTGACTATTCGAGACTCTTTCTCCACGGGAGGTCACATTCAAAGCAGGCTTCCCTCAGGATCAGGGGGATATGTTTCCACCCAAACTGTACGCAACAGATTGCATGAAGTACAATTACGTGCACGGATATAAGCAACAGGAGTAACTTTGACCGCTTAACACATGGTTAAGCATATCTGACGTGGTATCATCGTCACCGTACCTGGACCATCAAATGGCGCCGGGTATTGTTCATGGATTAATCTCGTTTCTGTCTGTGGAGGAATGATGGCCGTCGACCCGGAAAATGCTATGAACGAAACCATTTCAATGAACGTCAGACCAGTCCTACACCGGGCATTGTGGTTTGGAGTGACATAATGTTTGATCAGAGGACGCCTCTGTTATTCATTGAAGGCCGTTTATCGGCTGACTACTATGCCACACAAGGCGCATGTTGCTCTGCGCTAGTTGCAGGGTGCACCCAACACGATATTCCAGCAAGACAATGCCAGAACGCATGTCACACGGCGAATTCTAAACACCCTCAATGGATTTGACATTTTACTTTTGCCAGAAAACTCTAAAGATATGAATCTCATCGAACACCTGTGAAATCTCATTAGATATGACATGAACCGAGGACTACTAGCGCAAACCGGGGATGATCTGAGCACTGCAATGGATGTGGCCTGTCAACGGTTACCTCAGACAACCATCAATGGACTAATTGATAGAATGCCTCACCGGATTGAGACTTGTATAGCTACCCAAGTTGGCCCATTAAATACTGAATAAATTTCTTTATAATGATTTTATTTGTTTTTTTAAATCATTTGCATGTCCACTATCGCTACTTAAATTTACATGACGCTTTGTGCATCATTTCTTTGTGTTGCGATTTCACTTTTGATGATAAAGATTTCTTATGAATTGATTTCAGTTAGAAGAATAAGAGCCTCAGAATTTTTTATCTTTATTTTTTAAAATATCTTTAAAAAAATAAAGCATTCAGTTTTTTACCATGTTTTTATGAACTCGTCTCTCCGGGTGGAATTTTGTAATTGATTTTAAACTAACTTCCCAATGAGCTAAAGTCTTTAAATTTCTACCATAGCTCAGAAGTAGATGACAATGCATGAAAAGGGGGGAAAGAAGTTCTAGTCTCGAACAGGCGGGTCCCGATTTCGACAAAGGGCTCAATAACTCCGGAACTTACACGAACAAAGACGGGTGTTCATAAAATGGATCGAGTTGCGTCTACGTAAAAAATTTCGTAGCTCTGGGGTCAAAGAGGGGCCCCCAGGTTATTATGTTTTTTATTAACTCGCTTTCTTGTATTTCTGTCCGGGTGGAAATTTGTAATTGATTTTAAACTAACTTCGCGATGAGCTAGAGACTTGAAATTTGGACTATGGCTCAGAAGTGATTGATAATGCATGAAAATGGTTATAAAAACATGGTACATAAAAAATTATTATAAAAATTTATTGTATATTAATTGCGGACATTATTTTTTTTTATCACGACACGGTTCCCATATGACAGATCCACCACCATGCTTGACAGTTAACAGGAGACAATCTTGTGCAGGTGTTCTCCAAACGTGCGCTCGTCCTGCTGTAGTGAAAGACGACTCGTCAAACCATATTACTTTTTTCCACTTATCAATCGACCAGGTTTTGTAAGTGTGACACCACTGTAAGCGATGTTTGGCATTAACATCTGTAACAAGTGGCTTGGGAGTTGCTGTTCTGCCGTAAATATTCAGTTTATGAAAGTGCTTTATAAATGTTATCATTAACACTGGAGAATCCAGATGCTGTCACTTTTACTGCAGTTGTTAGCTTTTTAGATAATATAATCAGAATCAATACCTGTCAATCTCTATCACTGAGCTTCTCTTTTCATCCACAATTTTTCTTTGCTGTGTGTATGCTGTCATGACTTGAGACACCGTACCTCTATAAACTCCTAAAAGTTGGGATGTTTCTGTCGCACTTTCTCCAGCTAAACAAGCTCCTACAATTTGGCCTCTTTGAAAATCTGAGAGGTCTGACATTTTACGCTTTTGAAAAAAAATCCAAGACTTACAGAATTTCAATAAAGTTACCACATATTACTAGAGTATATACATTTCTATTTATAAAAAAAACTAGCAGCTATTATTATATTTTAATGCTTATGAAGCGAATTCAAAAATGTCACTTTTATTCTCAGGTGTTTCCATTACTTTAATAACCACTTTATATAGCATTTCTTGTAAAATTTGGGGTGTACCTCTCTGACGGATTTTATATAATCCTATTTTCAGAATCTATATTATACTTCACAATAAAAAAAAATACAGAAAATGAAAAGCCGTTATAATTTGGTTTACCCTCTAAAAGCAGTTCTCAACCTGCTAAGATTAATGTCCTGGAGTTTTTATTCTGAATTTTTAATGTCCCAGCTTCTAATATACTCGTATATTCAACCAGGGAGTGTGAAAGTTATGTGCTTTGGAGCGAAACAATCGTAACTTCATTTGGAGTCCTTTAACTTTGACAGGTGCAGAAATCAATACCATTCAATAAAAATATGCTGCAAAATATTTGAATGATTGAAATGAAGTATGTTTGGAAGTAAAAAAAACTAATGGGGGGGGGAGAGATTTTATATATGTAAGAAAATCTCTTATAACTTATAAAATAAAATATATATATTTATAAGTATACCCCTGGGAAGTTCAATCACCAACTGGAGCTTCGAAAGTTCTTTTATGAATTAGACAAATAAAAAAACCCATCATTCTTTACAAGGAATTCTCTATGGCCATGCATTTAGGAACAATTTGCAAGAATTACATTGCTAGTTGTCTTTCAGTTGTTGGAACTTTCAGGGGATATACTATGTTGAATTCCTATTCATTTAAAGCCAGATTAATGTGTAAGTGCAATTTTGAAAACAAGTTATGTCGACTTATAAACCTTAAATGTGGTTGTTTATAAGAAAACTATTTTCACATAACATAATTCCATCTACTGGTGAACCTTACTGTCAATTTTTAAAACGTTAACGATCTACCCCATTTTATACCGTTACATGTCAAATGAAAAAAATATTTTTTTCGTTTCAGTTTTTTTTAATTATCTTCGCGGTATAAATTATACTAAGGATATTACGAAAGTCTCAATTTAGAACAATGTTCAAGTGACGAGAACAAAACTGAACTCTGGTGCTTTTTATCTTAATTTTCCTATCATGCCACAGTGGGCTTTAAGACCCAGTTCCATAAAAATGCAATAGGTGTCTATAAATCCCCATAGCAGGCCCTTTGATGAAACAACTCTACTTGAACCAGTCACGTGTTCATGATTGTGAGTACTCAGCTATTATGGTCGTTGTAAGAAAGGCAATTGAAGGAATGCTAGACGCGAACACATCTTATTTTTAAAAAAAATAAAAGCGCACCTCTATTTTATTTCAGATAGAATAATTTCAATTATTACATCTTTCAGCTGTTACTGAAATTTACATTTGGAAAATGTTATTCTTCCGCAGATTTCCGAAATATACAGGGGGAGTTTTTAACTGATACTAACAACCACAATGACACCAAATTTGGTGTGGAAACTTATGATGACATGGTAAGTAAGATTTCGTGATAAAAATTAATTATAAAAATCGCCAATGAAGTATTCATGGCGTTCCTGCAGCTGACCAAGCCGATAACAAGCATAAAACACGTGTATCAAAGAAAAACCCAAATTTATGCTTTTATATGCAGCAAACACACCAGTCATTTTAGCTAGAAAAACACATAGACAATTCAGAGAAATAGGATTCTCCGCTGAAACAAGCGAACTCAAAAACGCCAAGATACCATTGAGGTTGTTAAATCGAACTACAAGTGGCTCTAAATAGAGTCAGTTTTAAAAAAAATCACCCCGTATTATGTAAAAATTTGGAAGTGGGGATATATATTAAAAGTTAAAAGAAGAAAATCAGTCAAATAATTTCGTTAATGTGTGCATGTAAGGTTTGGTTTTTTATTATTTTTTTTAATATCTGAATTCGCGTTATTAGAAAAGCTGTATTATTTTAATCCTCCACAGCTCCTCGTGAGCTTAAACCCCATGCAAGCTACATAAGGGAGCTCTATCGCTTCACGCTTTGAAGCAAATAGGAAGTGATGATGGATTAAAAAGTTCGAGGAAACAGAGCCGATGACAATTCGCCCAGGAAGAGGACACAAACCTGTGTCAAAATAGTTGATAACACACAGATAACTGTAATTCTCGGCGAATCACAAGGAACTATTGTTAGTACTCATATCACAGACAGTGTAGAATATCTAACGTGACCATTTATTCTTTGACTCAAAACGAGACATTGTTTTGCTTAGGTCAATTAACAGGTATGCAATGAAAAAACACTTTTTTAAAGTTATTTATTCAGAAAAAGTTAATTAGCTTAAAAGTTTCGAATTAAAAAATATACCCAAAATGTTTAGTTATATTTATATTTATCAGAGGAACAAATTTGCTTCAATATAGCTGGTGAAGATTTTCAGTAAGCATAAAACTCTTGGAACGTTTTTTTTTTATATTCACCTTAATTATCAACATCGTCTTTAGAACTGAAATTTGTAACTGGGTTTTCTCAGATAACCACAATTTTTGTTCATCATAGAAAATACTCTTTCTACTGGAGCAGTTGTAGCAGGCATACATAAAATATATTCAAATAAAATAGAAAAGTTTTCATGCTGTAGATTGTTGGCGTGAAAGTGTTTGAATACTTCCACCCAACGAGTTTCCATGGAAACATTTAGATCATTTTTATTCGGTTACTTTTTGAAATGTAATGAAGTTAGAATTTAATGAAAATTCGCCAGAAACTTCTGTGTATCCTTATTACAGTCAATATACTCCTTTTCAATTAATACATCTAGAGATTTTTGAACGTCTTCCCATGCGGGGACCTTTTTTAAATCTGCCCAATAAAATATCTCCATTACTTTGGTAAGAAAGCAAGTTAACTGCTTCAGATATTTACGGCTTAATTTATAAAATTCTGTAGCCGTCCTTTTCACAAACTCTTCATCCATATAAGTACCATTATCTTTTGATTTCACCATTAATTGAAGGACCGTAAATGGAAGAGACTGATTGGTCTGTTTCTGAGTCAAATTGTCTTTTAGTTGATTGATATTTTTTGCAGCTTCAACTGCCAATGCAGTCTGACCTTCAAGTTTCAATGCAGCTTTCCGAACAGCTTTGCGTGGTTTCTGAAAACGGGACAATTTTGCGTCCCAGAGTTCATTTCGGGGACACCGGGACTCGTAATTATAAAAAGGGACAGTCCCGTTCAAAACGGGACGTCTGGTCACTTTAAGAATATCCCTTGTGATATACTGTGCATGACTCTAGAAAATTTTGAGCAGAGAATGCATGGTATAGTCTCTAAAAAGAGAGGCTATGTTGAATGTGATCGAATTCCTCGTGAATAAACTTGAATGTAGTGAATAAAACTTAACATTTCCCAGTTATTTTGCATTCTTATTATTTTCATTTTGTAACACCTTTTACATTCTGAAACACCATAAATACCTCTTTTGACAATTTCTGGAATTAAATTTATTTCATGTAATCCTGTTTTTCATGTCATAAGTTGTCTTCATACCAATTCTGGTGCCATTTCTTTAGTTAGGTCAAGCTGCAGTTGGCTCTGAATAGTGTTAGTTAAAAAAAATCACTTATATATTTAGTGATGGATCTTACACACAATGTAAACCACATTCTGTGAAATAGTACAAATATTTTTATGATCAGTCAGTAGTCTAAAAATCTTCAAATTATCGATTTTGAGATTTTAAAAATTTCTAAAATCTTCAATTCGTGACCTTGCTAGTGATGTAACATATTTGCTATTTTATGAATTAGAAGTATGTCAAAATGACTTTTAAAAAATAATCAGCTGTTGTGCCACGGCCACTTTGACAGATAAAAGTGTAAACATTGTCTTTTTAAACCTGGGGAAAGTTGCATAGTCTCTACTTATTTTATTTATTCATACGCAATTAACTTTAGATAACAATATAACTGTTAGATTTAATAAAAAAGTTTTTGAGCTAAGTTTTGACTGTGGTTTTAGTGATTTAAAAGTTATATTTAGTTTTTACTAATTTTTAATTAAAAATTTAGTTTTTTTTACTTAAATTGAGTTTTAATCAGTTATTATGGTAGATTATTTAAAAATGCCATGATTTAGTAAATTATTAAGTAAAACCTATAGGTACGTTTTTTGTAGGTAGGAACTATATGTGCAAATGAAAATATTACATTTGCATATAGATGGGACTTGGAATGTTGACCATATTAAATGTTGCATTGTGACAAGCATAGATATAATAGCTATATATTACCAGCATCTAATATAATCAAAAATACTTCAAAATAATTATAAAAAAAATTCATATCAAGTAATGAATAATAACGATAACAGTTGTTAATTATCCATGATAAGGTAAAAGCAAGGATTTGTAAGTAGTACAGAATACTTACTTTGACAAAGTAAGATTTTTTTTTATAAAAATTACTGTTTCCTAAAATTTATATTTTTAAAATTGTGTAAATTTATTGCATGCATATACTCTATGTTTCTTAAATGCAATAGTGTATACTGAAGTGACATTTTTGAAATATTCTTAAAATATTTAGCTAGAAAGCAGATATCGTAACAAAAAATGACAATTTTCAGTAAATTCATAATGATGCTCGGTGAACTAAAAGTTTCTCTTTGAAAAAAACTAATTAATATATGTAAAAAATTTCACTATAGTATAAATATAAATGTCTAATTAATATACAGAAAAAGCTTGTTAAATACGTAAATTTCATATTTAAAAACATAAAAACAGTTTTATTTTGGCTGTTTTAGAAATCATTTGTCCAGTTTAGAGAAACTTTTGAATTTTAGAACTGTATCTGCATGTGAACATACAAAAACCTAATGAAATCTTTCGAAATGTCGTATAATCCTGTATTCTCAAATGCAATCATAAACTCATACCTAAACCATATTGATATATTTTCACATTATATTTATGATGCTTTATGGTCAACTCTAATGTTTGTAATGCATCAAAGCTAAAAATTCTTCAAAAAATGATACAGAATTTGAGAAAATTGATGTAAATGCTTAAAAATATATCTTTAGACAAAAACCGAAAAATCCTATGTATGTATTTTCTGGGCAGTTTAAGATTTTTTTGTTTCCTATTTTACTTAAAATACATTGTTAAGATGCTAAAGTTTAATGAAAATGACAAATACATGTTGTAATTCATAGTTTTTGTGATGAAGTGGCATTTTATTTTAAAAATGCGATTTTCTCAAAATGTTGATATCAAAACCATATCTACCTTTTTCTCAGAATCTACTATATGAATGCACATGCAATTTTTACTGCATATTACTGATATGTAACTATATATACTGAATTGAGCTTTATGAGATATTCCCAAAATATTTGGCCGTAGACCAGATATCGTGAAGAAAAAATTATAATTTTCAAAAAATTTATAGTGATACTTTTACGTTGTATGTTTTTGAAAAAACTAAACAATATATTTGAAAAATTTCACTTCAGAATAAATATAAAAGTATAGTTAGTATACAGACAAAATTTGAAGTTTTTATATTTAACAATTTATGAGAAAAAGTAACATAAAAAAGCTCAATTTAACATTGTCGGTATAGGGGGTACCGACTACCTTTAAGGCTGACGGAAGAAGTGTTGTATAATATTTATAAAAATAAAAGTTAAAACTATATTCTAATATTTCTATCCATCTTTATTCCACATTGCAAAATAGATATAATAGTGTATACGTACTTATATATTATTATCTGTTAGAATGTTTGTGCGTGATCATAACGCTCCAGTTTACAGGTGCAGTAGTGACGCCCTTTTGAAAGGAACAATTATGCTCATCATTCGAGTAACATCTTTGTTTCGAGCAATAGCTAACTCGTTAAAAAAGAAATTTAGAGAACTTTTTGCGTATAAAGTTGGTCACTAATCTGGAAATCTTGCACCTTTAATCATTCCGAGGCGTTCTGGCGTGCATTTGATAGTGTTCCTTAAGTGAGACATGGGACTTTTTGAACAAATTTATCTTCTAAAAAACAAAAGGCTGATGAAGAAAGCAATTCCTTGGGGGGAAGGATATAAAATGATAAAGGACTCTATTTTCTCTCATCAGACTCATTATCTCCACCTTCTATTTTCCCCTCTCGTCATCAAAACTTACTTCCCGAGGGTCGAGGATGCATTCGATGCGACTTCTTTGCAGACTCTCATTAAGGAATTTCGTCACTTATACGATTTTCCCTTCTATAGACAGAAAAAAGAAAAAATTGCAATCGCTCGAAATCCGTTTGTTTCAAGGCTATAAGCCAAAGGATCTTATGTAAAAAAAATTTTAAGCAAAAAAGGATTTCTTTTATATTTCATTTAAAATTAAATAAAAAATATACTTATTTACAAAAAATTAATTTAGGTAATTTAGATATAAAAAAATATCATTACTTTGTGGTTGTCTTAAACATATTACTGGATAAATAATGAAAACATATTCTTAAAAGAGTGGTTAACTTAAAGTTTCTTCTTTATCATGAAATATTGTTCGAGATATTTACAAAAGTCGTTTGAATTGCATTAAATACTATAACTAACAGAAACATGGGTAAAAATTGTTTTGAGCAGATAGAGAAAAAGAAGCAAATGCACACATACGAACAATTTTAAATTGATGACCATTGTTCATCTTACTTAAGGTTTTATTTGTAAGTCTCTTTATGTTTTAGGAAAACATTTAAATTTAGTTTAATAAAAAAAACTGGCAAAAAGAGATAGGATAAACAACAAAGAGATTCCTTCTGCTTGCTTCAATAACCCTAGAAGAGATGCTGAGCAATTCATAAATAGACACAATACCTCGGATTGCTTTAGATCTTAAAAATAAGACATTTAGAGGCACTTGCACATAAAAGCTACAGCAATATTACAAACATGTTTATACTATATTAAATAATTTTATGAAAAAATGGCATGATGAGAGCGTAATGGCTATAAAAAGTTTATCAGACATAAAACAGTTTACAGAGAACTATTTTCAGCATATTAAAAATCTACTGACAACTTATTTCGATGACTGGCACTAGCTACTTAATGCACACGTCTATCCCGCTTTATAGAGTGAGGGATTATTAACGTCACACTGTTCAGCTACTCGAGGACGTTTGGCGACGGACCTTTTTTTAACCATGGGTCAAATGACGAGGACGACATCTGAGCTGGCGTCCCCTCTCCTAACTACCACACCACACCACACCAACGGAAGGACGTTGAAGTGGTACAAGTATATAAAATCTTACAAAAATAAAATGAATCATCAGAATTTTTTTTTTCTCATTAGGAAAGGAAGGTACTAAATGAGATTTTTTTTTCATTCGAAACCTCTGACTTTTGGCGATTCTGGATATGTTTGCTTAGAATTCTGATTATGCAAGCTCCAATTGAAAGTTTTTTCACTGTTTCTTGTTCGGCAAATATTATAGAATTCAAAATAAATTTTTTTCTTTTAACTTTTTTTTCTACTGCATAGTTTTTTAAGAACTTTTGACTTTACATATCCTCTAAGTTGATAATTTGATTACATCGAAAAACATTTTTATAGTAAATATCTCTATCTATCTTTAAATAATTTCTATACAAATAAATAGTTTATTGCTAATTTATAGTTTTAAAAAATAATATCTTTAAAAATTTTCGATGAATATCAATTTTATCATCAATACTCAATATCAATATCAATCAAATAAAATATCAATACTCTCGTAAATTTTTTATGTTAGTATTGATAAATACTTCTACATCACTCTCAATGAGATGAGGCGTCATGGTCACATTTCAGACATTTAACTCGTTTTAAAATGCATTATTGCAACATATAATTTTTTAAAAATTATTTATGCTAGTGACTTCACTACTGTCAAGCTAGCGAGAAAATACTCATCTGAAAAAGTGGGAGCTGTTCGGCTCGCTTCATTTGAAAAACATTGACTCTTGATGAGAAGTTGTAAAAATATGCAAATGATCAAGGAAAATTTAACTAGAAATAAAATGACAACAGAGATAAGGCTCTACACTCCTAATTTTTGCAACATTCTTAGTGGCAATAAGTAAACATACTCTCTGTTACTGTAGTATTTTTTACTTGATTCAATTGTATTAAAATCTCAACTTTTGAGATACAGCAGATATTTTCCGTTAATTATTGAGTATACCACAAAACCGGAAGGAAAAGATAGCAAGAATTTTTGTCTGAAACTCTTATTAATGGAAACAAAAAGATAGCGAAAGTCTAACGATCGCGTAATCTTGAAAACAGAAAAGAGGAAAAAATCATTCAGAAGAAGAAGTTTCATAAATTGAGAAAATAATAATCAGAAAAAAACTGGGTCACCGACAAAGAATTTAAGCTCTCAGATTAAGCATGTAAAAAGAAAAAAAAATTGTTAGATGTGATTTTTTCTTTTTATATTTGGGTATTTTTTTCATAATCATTCAATAAAAAGAGAACATTAGAAAAAAATTTCTGTACTTGGAAGTATTGATGACACCTAAGTTTTCCATAGAATCATTATATATAGAGAGAATTCCATTGAAATTTTTGATATTACCAGTGCTTATTAGTTCACTATATTATCGACTTTTCGTTATTTGTTAAGAAATTTAATCAAGACGGGGATATCCCTTTAAAAAATTTAGACAGACAATGTGTTTTCGATAAAAGTTTCTTACACTTTCAGGATTGTATTAAACATGAATTGATTATAACCTTTCGAAAAATAAAGCAAAATAATTTATAAATGATTAGATAAATAAATACATAAATAAAATTTCGGATAACTGCTTAATGATTTTAATCAAAACTGCGATCTCATCCGTTGACCGGGGAATGAGTGCACCATATGTGTGAGTGACACCCTACCACCTGCACATTTTTTTGTTAATTTTAAAAAATTATTTTTTAAATAGAATTTGTGTGGAGCTAATTGACAGTTTTATAGTTTTAAAGGAAAGTTGTCTTGTAGGGTTGAATTAAAAGTATTGAGTTATCGGAATTGCACCATCAAAATACATCATTAACAACACATTGGGAAAAAAGCTCATTTTTTTAGTTTAAACCAGCGTTTTTCAAGCTGTGGGGAATGCCCCTTTGGGGGTATGATAACCCTACGTGGGGGGGTGCGAGCATCTCGTTAAGTCTAAAATTAAAGATTATTTTTAAAAATTATTAATTTACTGAAAGGAAACAAAACAAAATAGCTTCTGGCACGTTTAGACTGACATAATATACTTATCAATATATCAGTACTGCACAAGGTATTTGGTAATTAATTTATCGATACTAAGATAAGAATAAATTTAATAATTACTAGTGATTTCTATATGGGCTTGTTATATACAAAATTCAATACTGATCTTAATAATTTGTACGGTTTATAATTAAAGTAATATTGTAGCTTTAGCGTCATAGTGCATCACCATTGCCTTCATTACATTTTAAATTTACGGAGGGGGCAGGTTGAAAATCAGGAAATTAAGGTTGAAATTCAGGAGGCAAACACTGAAAGTTTGAGAAGCACTGGCTTAGACGCATGATGAAATGAAACGCTTTAGGAAACTTGTTGGACTCGGGTTTTAAGTAGGAAGGAAATTTAAGTGTAAGTCTAGGAGGTGGTGAGGAAGAATAACTAACAATCATCATTACTTATAAGGAAACTTTACGCTTTGAAAAGCATATATTCACCAAGAACAAAACAACCATCAATATAATAATCATGAATGCTCATAAAAAATACACTAGATGCAGAAAATAAAAACAATGACAGTATGATTATCCATTCATTCTCAATATCGCCTGGGAGTGCCTCGTGCTGCGATACATGTCACAATGTAGTCCAGCATTTAACTAAAAAGACATCTGATGCTGTCTGTCTTCAAAAAGAAGGTCGACAAATTCATGAACAGCCACGAATTCATAAATGCGACGGCGTCTGACATTTCACCAGGTCCCAAATACATTCAATAAAGGGCATCTCCCAGGAATTGGAAAAGCGCAAAATAATCTGAACTTGACAAGAAGTCCTGAATAAACAAACTGGATGTGCATTGTCCTGATGGTAAATTTCACCTGGAATATTGATCAGGAATCTCTTATTTGCTTGTTACTGAAGTATAGTCATTAATTCTCCTCGTTTCAATACCAGGTGTTAAAATGGCAGGACTTTAGACGGATGCTTCTGATGTTAAAAGAAGTACATAAACATTGTGCTGGAGTTTATGCAAAATGTTTAAAAATTGTTAATTGATACATAAAAATCTTCAGGGCTTCATATAAAGGGGAACGGGTTACAGTTGGATGCATGTGTGTTTGGTGTGCTATTCTTTGATCCTCTTACTTATTCATCACTATAGATTGAGAGCATTGTGCATGAAATCTATAATACATATCCACTGCTCCTAAAACCTTCTAAAAGCTCACTCAGAATATTCAATCTATGCGGGTTGGTCACCCTGCGATTTTGAACTCAAAACGGCCTTTCTCGAACTGGGCTAAGTACGAGAAATTTCTTTTTCTAATCTACATAGCATTTTAATCGCTCAATAATCCTTCTAATATTGGAAGGTGACCTTCACGTTTATGTATCTTTTCATAGAACGCCGATATGTATATACAGGCAGCGTTTGTTGATTGCGCGGTCACTGCAGTACGGTATTGGCATCAGATTTGGATTAAAGGACCTCATTCTATTAATTTTCATGTATTCGTGGTTGTCGCTTCATTACTTCCTTATGCGCTTATTATATTGTCTGAGTATATATATAATTTGAAATTCATTTAATCACTGCGCGCTATTTAGTATCCAACGTGTAACCGAAAACCTCATTTGCATAAGCATCATCGATTAAACATAGGTTCCCTGGGAAAAGAAAATGTATTAAATATAAAATCACGTAAAATGGTATAATGAAAAAAAAGAAAAATATATACAACATCGATACAAGAAATATGAAATTATTTCAGTGATTACATTTTAGAGACATTTTTTTATATATATTGCTTACTTTTTAAGGCTGTACGTACCCTAAAAAAGACAAAAATATATAATACATAATTACCCTAAGAGCTACATTTTTCGCATTTACTGCATTATAAGAATTGTTTAAATAAATTTTTCAAAACATTTTGAGGAACATACCAAAATATACCCTTTATCAACTGTTGTAGGTGTAAGGAAAAAAAATTTAGGAATCAACTTGTTTATAAAAGTCGTACTGAGAAACAATGCAAGGGTTGTTGGCGACAGACGGACAACGGACGAGTAATAAGTTTGACATTCTTTTAGTAGGTATATTACTCTCAAACTTCAACACCTCGCCTACGTTAGGATATTCAGTTTTGAGATATTTAACGTGTCTACTCGCCTCTATGCGTTATTCAGAAGCATAATACTCGAACCAACAGCGTAGCCGCCCATCCGGTATAGGGGTTAGGGACGCTAACTGTGGTACCGTAAGGCCTGGGTTCGAGTCCCGGAGAAGGCATGGATGTTTGCGTTGTAATCCTTCCCCCCTTCTTTCCTTTGTGTTGTAAGCCCCCGTGTGATACATTGTGTGGTGCACGGGGTTTATAAATGTTCTCAATAAAGAAAAAAGAACCTACTGCATCGCCGGTCACACTCGGCAACAACACTGAGAATGTATTGTAACAGTGAAGCTTCAAATGAATTCACTTTCTTCATTTTATGAATTGAGATGCGCTTTCAAACAACGTTTCTCTCAATTCCCTTTCTCTTCTAAAATGTTTTTCACACAAAAATGCTTAAGCTCAATTCAAACGGGGGGAGAAAAGGGATAAGCTCCTAAGTAAAACAATCGTAACAACAGACATGAAAAAGAAATAAGAAATTGGAACACTGAAAAAAAATCGAGTTGAGATATGTTCTATGTGAAGTAAAATCTCGCCCATAGTCCATAAATTCCCTTCGCATACAGTCTGACTTGTCGAAATTTATTTTTCATTTCTATCAAAAGGGAAAAAATATTTATGATGCAGTTTTGCGAATGTCCGAGATGAAAAATGGACGGCATCTACTTGATTTATAGCTAAATTTTATAAAATTTGGAGTGTAGTATATAACACGTCATACATAAAAAAAAATAATAACTATACATTCCTCGATCTGTAAGAACATATAAAAAAATTTTTTGATGAGATGGCGATTCATTCCTTGAAATTGTTTAAAATAAATTTAAAATTTTCTAAGAGTTACAAAACAACGCTTACAACACTTATTTTCTTTAATGTTTTAGATTATTGCTCTCATAGGCAAAGTGTGAGAAAAAGGGTGTATTTCATTGAATTTACTTTTCACTAAAGCAATCTATGAACCCTGTTGATGTGTCAAAAGAAAATAAATAATTTTCCTCCAGACACCGTGCTAGAGGGATCGATTATCGGTTGTAATAAAGAAAAATTAATCTTGTAGAATTGTTTCGCTTTGTTTTCACTTCTTAAGAAATGCCCCTGTGCATCAAACTTTTTGTAAAGAGAAAATTTAATAAATTGCCTTATGAATAGAATCGAGGTCAGTTTGATCCCCTTTCGATGATGTAATCATCTTCTTTCAATAGAAACTTTGAGTTTACTTGGCACAAGCGAATAGTTCTTCCTAATAATTTAATACTCAGTGTGACATTTTTACGTAATATTGCTTCAATTTCAGTTTATTTAACACTTAGGCCGTTATGAACGCTCTGAGCGCGTTAATCTCAATCTATCCCTCAACATTACAGACGTGCTACACGCGTCCATCTGGATTCTGCACTGTTTCAAACGATATAAACGCGTGTATTGCGTTCTAAAGTAGTTGTTTCTTTCACAAATACACTTGCCTTTGTAAGACGATAATCATTCATATTCATGCAAAGATCGTTAATTGAATGAAGCCTTTCTGAATCAATACTATTTTTATTGATTCCTCTAACGTCGTAAATTCAGATAGTATAAACAACAATCACCTGATTATTACATAAAATAATACAAATATTTATAACTTGAGAACGGCACAAATCCTGTGCGTCAGAAGTCAGCGTACACTAGAAAGAAACCTTTGCAATAATGGGTTATAACTAAAAGTTAATGCTTTTTAAGCAATTCCGTCTTTCTATAACTCTTTCTCAACATATTTGTTAGGGATTCAACTAGCTGTCTCTTCTGTGGTTATTTTGTTTCATTCTTCAAATGACAAGTTGAGCATTTCTACAAGCACCCTGATTATCCACTGAAGTAAATCCCACAAATGCTGTATTGTACTTCGGTCTGGGGGATGGAATTGGTTTGGGACATGATAGAACAGCCACTTTACAATAAAAGCCATTAGCTTGGTTCCTGTGTCCTTCTAAAAGAGTAAAAATCATCATTAGCCGCAAGTTGCTTGGCTCTTGCCCTGAGATTTTACTTCAATAAGCTCAAGTAATCAATTTTGTATGTTGTTGATTCAATAAATTCTAGATTACCAACACAATGGCTTCCTATGACCACCAAACATTATTGCTCCTCTTCCATGTTTGATGGTAAAAAAAAAGATTACTTTTCTCAAGATCTGTGAAGGAATTTTTGCAAGTTTATATATTTTTTACGCCGAAAGTACAAAAATTATTTTCAATTGAATATATTACATTTATCCAATAATTATGTGCTCTATTTAAGTGTTTTTTGGCAAAGGTCATTCTCTTAGCTTTGTCTCTCGAGAGATGAATGGCTTCTTGAGTGCAACGCTGCCATGATAGTCATCCTTTTCTCTTCGAATTGTAGTTAAAGTCACACTTTTTTACAATATCTCATCAACACTTTTAGCTATTTGTGACGCTCATCGTCTTGGATTTATTTTAAGAACGCATTACAAAGCAAGATCATCGAGGTGATACTGCATACGGGTGAACGTTAAAATTTTAGTTGATTGGTAATTTATGAACACTTTTTGAATCAATGAATGTCTCCTATTAACAGTTTTAGAAATTGCTATAAAAATTTCTCCTTTCTGAAGATCTGTGATGATTTTTCTTTCAATAATATATCGATCTCTTTTGTGTTACCTGTCATGGAATCACACAAGCTGTCAAATCTCAAATCCTAAATAAATCGTTAAAGGAGCTTATAATTACTTAAAAACAAGATTTAGTGCAATTATTTTACAAATTGCACTAAATATTTTGTAAATGTACGCAGGTATTTGGCGGGGGTGGTTTTTGGTGGTCATTCTAGTTTTTTCATGTTAAGGTGGATTTTATTGTTGTTTCAATAAGGAAGTTTTGAAGAATCCCTGAGAGGTATTGTTAAGGATATAGATGGCGCTGCTTCGGCAGTGGCGATGTATAAGTGTAACGTGATATAGAGAGGAGGGGTGAGATGTGAGTATGGGTAGAGTTGGAGAGGTATTGTGAGGTGTAAGACACTTTTAATTGTAAAAACATAAAGTAATTTTTATTATAAAGTGGAGGTTTTAGTGTAGTTAGTAGCGTCGTCAGTACAGGTATGTTAAATTTTCTAAAGTGTGATTTTAATATTAATTATAGCATAAACACGTAATATGATTGCCTGTACGCAGACTTTTGTGTGCAAGTGTAGATATCAGTGCTAGACTGAATAATAGAGATTTCAATACAATATTTCACCAGAATCAGTACTTCATTTTTAGGCGTTAAATGCGTCTGTTTCAGGCTTTTCAAAGCTAAAGGTGAGTGAGATCTCAAGTGATTCCGAAAGAGCTTATTCTAATATTTTTGATGATAAAAGTGGTGATAGTGACAAGGAGAATCATTGTACACTATAAATTCAGTGTGAAGATGAGTCAGGTAATTTAGATGATGCATGGAAACAAAATTGTTTTCTTTTCCTATCTCAGCTAATTTCTGCACTTTATGTAAATATATGAGTGCAATTTTTAAAAAAACGATTTATTTATTTTGTACTAATTATTTTGATCAACTAATTATTTATTATGTATTATTATTTATGATTTATTTTGATTATTTGAATAGAATAAAGTAATACAGGTTATACTAAAAACTCACGTTTCTGATTTAAAAAAAGAGAGAGAGAGAAAGAAAAAAAATGTTTCCTCCAATCAAAGAAGAAGAAAAACGCGCCTGGAAGGAATTGAAAAAACCGAATGCTAAGAGAAAATCCAAACGGTGAAAACTCAAAATGGTGTAAGGGTTCATGATAAAGGTTCAATAATTTTTTTATTAATATACCAAAATCAATGTTGAATATTAAATTATTTTCTCATGACGTATAGATCACATTGCATCTCAAATTTCACTTAAATGATGGAGGATAAAACTCTTCGTCTCTTAAAATGGTATGAAAGAAAAAGATTATTATTTTTTATTTTCGAAGATTAACATTTCTTAACATTTATTTTTCTAAATATTATTTTTTAAAGCATCTCAGCTGTAAATTGAAGGTAATAGTAATTTATGAGGAGAAATTTTGTACAACTTCACAAAATAGAAATAGCAGCAGATGGCGATTTTTTATGCAGTTGATACCATAGATGTGTCATTAAATGGTCGTAATGAGACTCGAGCTTCAAAGAGGGCCCTCTAATTTAGCCTATTACATAACACATCAGAGAAAAGTGTGTCAAATTCTTCATGAGAAATGGTGCAATTAGAGGTTTATTAATTTTGTTAAATAGCGGATACATTTTTAAAATATAACTACAGAATAACCAAAACGCTTACAAAAATTACCTCCAAGCCATTTATGGATTGCCAGAATAAATATTTAAAACTCCACATTCCATCGATCAAATTGGATAAGGTTATTTTTCGTTAAAAAGATATATATAAATTAACCAATATATTTACTGGAATAAGTAAAGCCATTATTCAACTCTAGAAAATAAACTGTCTACATTCAAGAAAATACATAACTAGGAGAATATTAATTACATTTTAATACTGAAACTTAAAGCAATATACTTTTTCTTCTCATCTGACGCCCAAATTGGCTGTTTATATGAATATTTAGTGGCAAGTAAAATAAAGTTCTTTATCCTATGTCGAATTGAGTTGCAAATTAAAGTTCTTACGTAATCTGAAAATCGAGCAAAAAGTCATTGAAGATAGAAAAAAGATACATTGGAAAAACTCCTTCAGACTTTAAAAAAAATAATCCTCGCAGTCAATTTTTAATTCTCTCAGAATTTAATGTAAAAACTCTATTATTCTTTTTTTATTATTTATCAAGTATTAATAACAGGAAAATTCATTTATATATTTAATTAGTAACGCAAAACATCTGTTCTTTAAGAAAACACGCTGAAATAAATGGCCTTTACCCCTTGTGACATTAAGTATTCTGACAGAAAAAAGAATATACTTAATTATAACTCAACCTAATTTCTAATTCCCATTTAGTTTCTTGCTTTGCATATTCGTATATTGGGCTCAACAACTACAATTTTCTCAACGAAGAACACTCACTCTTCAAATGCCAACCCTATTTCATTTCCTTTCATGGTCATAGCTCACTATTTCTCACGCGTTACTCTTCTGTCGAAACGTCAGCTAAAGATACTGAATCAGTCATTATTGAATAACTACACGACTTCTGATGCAATACAGTTAGTGTCGTTTTGCACTGCTGAGAGGACCTACTTTGTAGAATCTCTGTTGTTATCAGGGACGAGTCTACACTATTAAAATCTGGAGGTAAGCAAACGTATCCATCTATGTATCTATGTCAAGCTATCTTCTCACGAACCGCTGAACGCAAAAATGCGTCGAAGGTACCAAAAGATGGAAAATGCTCCGAGAAATCCAGTTTGACCATCTAAATTCTGAAATTACTGTTAGTTAAAAAGATATTAATTAAAAACAATTAATTAAAACGTTTAAAGGCCTGATTCTGCATTGCTGTAACAAAATTTATTGTTATAACAATGACGTATGCTGGCGTCGAAAACCGGTTTTCAGCCAAATTGGCCAAACTGGGTCTGCACTGTTACAACATTGCAAACGAATTAATATATTTTTAACTAACCGTAATTTCGGAATTTAAATGGTCAAAATCGATTCCTCAGATCATTTATCATATTTTGGTATCTTAAGCACGTATTTTCATTCAGCGAAGCATGAGAAGATAGCCTCACACAGATAAATCCGTTTGTTTACCAACTAATTTAAAAATAATCAAATATCCAGTAGTAAACAATTGTTTCAGTAGCGAACGGTAGTAAATTTTTCAATCATTATTTATCAAAAATGGATATAAATTAATAGTTAAAAAAAACTAAAGAAATATTGATTTCTATTATTCATTACTCTATCATTTATTAATAAATTCGTACATTGTCTGTTTTCTTGTGAATAAAATTAGATTGGACTTTTAAATTATTTATCCAAAAAAGAAATTTGAAGAAAAAAAAGATCCTGTCCCGGGGGGGGGGGTTAAATTTGAAAAAGCCCGTGTACCGCTGGGCTGAGTGGAGGGAAAAGAAACCTGTCTAACAAATAAAGCAAGTAGAAGAAATTTCGGAAAGGGGAACTTTAATGCGGGCTTCTCAAACTTTCAATACTGGTGACCCAATTTTCAATCATAACTTTTATCGCCCCCCCCTTCTACAATAATAATGCACTTTGACGCTAAAGCTAAAGTAAAAGCTACAAATTAACAAGATACGTATTAAATTTTGTATTTGTTACTTTAAAGAAATATATATTTTAAGTAAATTACTTTTAAGTAATAGGATAATTATTATGTTCTTTTTCTTTCTCTAATTTTTAAATTGGAACAGATTGCAAAATGATATTTAATCAAACATTTATTTCCTCCATCATGCATTTCTAAAAGTACAAATGTCATTAGAAAAATAGTCTAGTCCAGCGATACTCAACCTGCGACCAACCGGGCCTTTTTAAATGGCCCAGTCATGGCCCATTGCTCTGAGAAAATCATTTATTTATGAAAATTTGGTGATAAATTCTTTGTTATAAAATAAAATATATCGATTTTGCTTGGGTACGAAATGATATTTTCTTCTCGTTAGTGATAATAGACAACAGTAGAATAGCGACTATTTTATGAGTGGAACTAATTTTTAACTATCCTTCATATCTTGCAAGAGAAAAATATTCGAAGGAAACGGATTATTTCAAGACGATTGGGAAGTTGACTATTTTGTAGTGAAAAACAAGCATGGTTCAGTAATTATTTGATTTGTCACGAAAGTGTATTTAAAAAAATACCAATGAACAGGAATCGTTTAATGACACTTTTCCTCGAAGATCTGTTTCAAGAGATAATAAATAGGCTTTCTTGAATAATCTTTACAACAACAACAAAAAATATTTGTCAGTGGTAATGTCTCAGCGATAACAAAGGCACCTTATGAAATTTGTTACATCATTGGTTATCATACGATACCGTTTACTGATGCAAAAATTGTGAAAGAGTGAGTCTTAAATGCTTCCAATTTAGGAAAATTCAGTGACAAAAATAAGAAATATTAAAAATAATAACTAAAAAAAGCAAAGTAGTAGTTATAATATTTTGATCAATTTCCATATTTTAAATTTTCTATGTTATCTCTTGATCTTTTGTTATGTAGCATTTCACCCCCCCCCCCCAATTTATCTTCATGTTGCGGCCTGCGTGAAATAATCATCATATGTATGCGGCCCGTGCGAAATAGGTAGCATGGTAACGTATGTATGCGGCCCGGAAGAACAAAGGGTTGAGTACACCTGGTCTAGTATGTTGCTCTCTGTCATATCCATCACATTTAGCATTCTCACGAACGTTTGCGTGCGTCTGGGCAACCTGTCGGACGTCTGCGAAAAACAAGTAAAAATGCTGCACCTCGTACAATTCCAGCCAGTTTTGGTCGATTCGATACTTTTATAGCTACCGAATCTATCTTGAATGTGCATTTTACAATTTGCACGTGCGCGCGCGTTAGTTGTATAATTCACAGTATTAAGTATTTACGGCAGTAGGTTAAAACAAAATTATAGATACACTTTTAAGTCGTAAGCGAATATTCGACCATAATAAAGTATCAACAAGTACTTAGATGAGCATGGTTCCGAAAATTAAATCAAGGAAATATTCTGAAGAATACTTAAATTTCGGATTTATCACTACTTTAGTAAATGGAGAACAAAAATCCCCTGTATGTTTATGTGTGAAAACTTACGAATCCGAGGAACATGTGGAAGTTGTTTTTAAAACCATTGAAAATCATTTAATCATGTTGGCAGAGAATTTTGAAAAGTATTTTCTTGTGCGCTGAAAACAGCTTGATAACAAGTTACGAGTGAGTTAGGGATCCATTTCAAAATACTTCAGAAGGGCTCTCAACTGCCGAAGAAGAAATCTTCATAGGTTTTACTTCCAGTGGCGAAATTAAATCAGTTTTGTAATAAATCGCTTTTTAAATTTTGGGTAGAGATGGATGATGAATTTTCTACAGTGAAAACAAAAGCATTTCGTATACTATACTACCCCATTTTCAATACATCCTACCTTTGTGAAACATGATTTTCTACGGTAGCTGCTTTGAAAACAAAGTATAGATCTCACCTAAATGTAGAAAAATAAATCAGTGTGTCGATTTCTAATATTAAGCCTTCTTTGAAAAACTTTGCTGTGCAAGACAAGCCCATGGAAGTCACTAATAATTATTAAACTTGTTCTTAATTTAGCATTAAGAAATTAGTTAGAAATACCTTGTGCAGTATATATTGATATATAAAAGTATACTGGCTGAAGTACCCGCTCCTTGCACGAGTTCATTTTTTTAAAAAAATAAAACATTATTCGTGATATAATAACTGAATTGCAAGGAGGGTAAAACCAAGTGCACGACAATGCATACAAAAATGTAAAATGATTTTTTTTTAAATGGATGGTCATATTGTAAACAGTTTTAAATGAACTGTAATTTTAAGCCTCCCAGAATTAGCATTTAGAATTAATGTTAAATAATGAAAAAGAATATAAAATTCCAATGAAGAATAATTGTGTTATTTTTAATATTAAAGCGAGAAGACTTCAAAATGTCCTAACCCTGGAGCAGCCGCGCATTTGATACTAACGTTAATGGTCGTGCAGGGTGACAGTCACCACAATCCCTTTTTTTATGATTATTTTTATAGTACACGATAAAAATCCTAATTCCAGTGAAAAATTTAATTAAGAGAAAGTTTATTTACCTACTTTCAAGGACTTTTCAATTTTTCTTTGATAATTTGAGAAAAATCCAATAAAACAGAACTTAAATGATTCAAATGTGCATGGCGCAAGGACACAAATCAATTCACTAGCATTACAGGAATGTTATTTGTAGGCAAAACTGTCATATTTTGTTCAAGTTATTGTAGTTTTACTGCCCTTTGTAATCGACAAATAGCATGTTGAACTTTTTCTTGCTTGTACCTTTTTGACAGGGCGCAGTGTGTTTTGTAATGCACTTATGGCTTCATATTTTAGTTGATAAAGTTCTTTAAGAAGCATTTGGAAATTTTCCTTTCGTTTCATGTTCATCGCTTTTCTCAAATTAATTTTCGCTAGCATGAGTAATATGAATTATTTCAGCGGGTTCTTACCTTGCTTGATCGGAGTGAAAAGTGAATTAAGTCTTCCTTATCTTCCTATAACAGCGTTTCTCAAACTGTGGGGCGCTGCTTTGATGAGATAAATATAGAAATCACTCATATCTCGCGCATACATACACACCCAAAAGTGCTGGCGTATAGAGGAAAAGGGAAAATTTCTATGGTTATAAAGTTATACTCCCAGGGAAAGCCCGTCCAACGCCGGGCTAAAAGAAGGGGGGGGACAAATCTCGTAACGGGGTAAAGAGATAAAAGTAATTTCGAAGAAGGAAATTTTAATGACATCAATATAGAAATCCCGCACGTACCAGGAAGTTCTGAAAACGAGAGACGAAGGGAAATTTTCCCTTGGCAAAACGCTGTACACTCGAAGAAGCCCGTACAACGCCAGGCCATGCAGCTAGTGAGCATATAACACTTAACAAAAGCCTCCATGCCGTTTTCGAAACGTCACAATTGAAACCGATAGAATTCATGTGCAAGAAAACTAATTAAAAAAACTTTGAATTTAGAAAATGTCTTCGGAGAAAAATATTTAAAAACCAACGCAAAAACGTGGTTGTAAAGTACTACAGAGTGTAACGTGCTTTATGTTATTACTGGGTTAAGCCTAAACGTAATAAATAAGATCTCATAGATAAAAATAATATATTTAATAACATAAAATATCACAATTACAAAGGACGGTTATACAAGAGAAATATAATTAAACATTCAGAGGAACAAGTTAAAGAGTATGTAGTTTGAATATAGTTCAGGAGTGGACGGCGAGAAGGGGATCCAAACACATCGGGATCCGAGCTCTCTCTGCCGTTAAAAGCAGTGGATTGCGAATTTACGCTACTGTTACTGGTTTGTTTATACCGTGGCGACATCTACATTACAGTCTGAGAAGTTTGCATACGTTTCAGAAGAATTTGATAAATGATATACTTTTGGTGGAGGCAAGGTTGCCATATTTAAAAAGGATGCACAAACCAGCGAAAAGAAACGAAGGCATTTCAACTTACAACATTTTTTCCTTTTGATTCCACATTTGACTCGAGTGAATTTCTCTTTGCTGACTTGCCACATTGTAAGATTTAGAGTGTTTTTGTAGACTGGCTAACTACCGAAATAGATTGGTACGAAACTCAACTCTTTTGAAATATTAGCATGAATATATATTAAATTTTAATTCGGCGCATTTCTTGATAGGATAGCCATTTGGAACAGAGAAATGAAAAAGATTTTAAGTTATGTATCATCAAAAGTTGGGTCCCGAGATATTTGCATATTGGATGTTTTGCTGATTTAGAGTTCCTGACTCATTTCCTGATCCCAATAAAGAACATGTCAGGACTCTTTTAATGGATTTTATTGGATTGTTTGTATTAATTTTGTACTTTGTGGCAATACTTTGGTGACGGATCTCGCAAATTTGGACTTCGATCAAGTGAAGAGGATAATACTTAAGATTGGCAACCCACTTTCCAAACTTCCGCATCACGCGAATGTGAGAAATGAATTTAGAGAGGAAACTGCATTCAGTGACTTTTTACTGTAATAATATAAACCTTCTAATTTTTCTAACAATTTAAAGGTTGAGTTTTGAAGATTATTTATATAATATCATATCTTTACAATTTATTTATTCAATAATTATATAAATACACCATATAAGGAATTTAATATTAATATATCAAATATTTTTTTAAACAATTCTGCTGTTGTTTTTTTCCTTCTATGAATATATCAACGTACATTTTAGTATTTATTAGGTATTTACATAAGTATTTAGGAAAACTGAACACTTTTCACATCTTACATTCGGAAAAAATATATTTTTATTTCATGATAGAACATTGGGTTCTACACTCATGTCCATAAATTAAGGATAATGAAGTTCAGGCAAAGAAAGAGACAGAAGCAAAACCAATTTGACTTATTCGTAAGATCTATTTATTAAACAAAAGGTAAAGAGCAAAAAAGATGCCATATGTTTGACATAATTAATAAAAATTGCGATTATTACTCCCTGGAGCAAATTTCAAAAAAGAACCTATTTACAAAAAACAGTATAACATGGTTAATACGGGGTATGTCACCCGGACGATGCAATACAGGCCTTACAACGCTTACGCATGCTGAGTATCAAATTATCAATCTGATCTTGGGGAATATTACACCACTCATCAAGCAATGCCCTCCGAAGTTCCGGTAGACCGGTGGGAGAGGGTTGACGGGCTGCAATTCGTCGGCCAAGCATATCCCACACATGCTCTATTGGATTCAAGTCCGGTGAGTATGCTGGCCAATCCATACGGGTGATATCCTCCGATTGAAGGCATTCGTCTACAATGTTTGCACGGTGAGGACGGGCGTTGTCATCCATAAACAGAAATTCAGCACCCATGGCGCCCCGAAACAAACGTACATGTTGTTCCAGAATGACATCCCGATAGATGTGGCCTGCCATCGTTACACTCTGAGCATGCAGGTCAGTTCTGGAACCAAGAATAATTCCTCCCCAAACCAGCCATCCTGCACCACCGTAACGATGTCGTTTAATGGTGTTCTCTTGGTGGTAACGGGTACCTGGCGTTCTCCATATGAAGGTCCGGCGAGAATCAGACTGCAAATTAAACCTGGACTCGTCGGAAAACATCACACAAGACCACTGTTGCGGTGTCCATAATGCATGCTCTCTACTCCAGGTTAATCGCAGGCAACAGTGAGTTGCGTTAAGGGGAACACATCTGACAGGCTTACGAGCATATAGACCAATGTGATCTAAGCGTCTGTACACGGTCTGCCTTGAAACTGTCGTACCGGTAGCTGAAGAGAGCTCACGAGACAGGTGTGATGCTGTGCTCCGTCTGTTTCTTTTGGCAGTAACTGCCAAATACTGGTCCTCATTCGGCGTTGTAACTCAGGGGCGACCTGTGCTGTAACATCTACTCACATTACCATCATCTTAGAATCGTTGCCAAAGCCTGGAGATGACACTTTGGGCGATTCCAAGTTCCTCGGATACTTCCAGCTGGGTACGTCCACATTCCAGTCGTCCGATAATTCTACCACGTAAAAAATCATCCAAATGCTTCCTTTGTGCCATAACTATGCGGTTATTGCACTGAAAGGCTTTTAAAGCGCTTGTGAACAATTTTACTTCTTTGCCACCATTCCTTATATACTCCTCTCTTACACTCTCGTCATTGTGACGTACTATCCGCGCCATCTGGTGGTTTCCTGTAATTTGCATATTCTTCTTCAAGATGTGTGTGATAATTCTACAGGTGAAATTTTTATTTTAGAGTTCAATTTCTGTGTGATTCTGAATTATCCTTAATTTATGGACATGAGTATATAAAGTACGTGAACTTGTATCTTACAAATAATTGCATTCCCGTAACAAATACATTTACAAAAATTTCATTTCTGTAAATAATTGCATTTACTTCATTTTAATTCTCCGAGAAATTGAATAATTGCTCAGGGTTGCTTTATTTTTATTCCGCAAATTTAACTAAGATATTTTTCATACATAGCTATAAGATAAGAAAAGAGAAAATAATGAATCGATTTCTTATGGCTATTCGGTTGCATTTTAATGCTCCACTCTACCGTGCCTTTTGAATCCGTGAACTAAATGTTAATCCAGGGGAAAAGCTACTTTCCTCCTCAGACTAGACAAATATATTGATTTTAATGTGATAAAAGGAATCGCATAAAATAAAATAAATAGACTAGACAGACTAGACCTAGAATGACTTTTTCTGTCAATGAAAATATTAAGATATTTTAAATATCCCTTGAAATTCCGGAAATTCACAAATGAATAATTAAGTCAAATATTGAAATATTTTCAAAAACAGGAAGAAAAAAAATTTCTTAAATGTAAACTCTCTTTATAATTTACTCCTTATGATGCCTTTTAGTGTATTCAATTCTAGGCATTAGTCTAGATTTCAGGAGGCAAGTAGAAATTCCGTTGGATTAGTGTTATATTCACGGATTTAAAACAGTCAGTATAGACGGGAGTCTGAACAACATTTTGATTGCTTTTACCATGGAGGAACGTTACCGAAATATATTTTTAAATTTCTAGTCAAAAAAAGAAAATATACGAATTTCTCTTTATCTTCTTACGAAAAAACAAAAGAAATCTTGAAATTTTAGTAATTATTTCCACTTTTTAATGTGCAAATTTGTTTATCTTTGCCAACACTGATGTGCTTTTGTACATTTTCCAAAAGAATTATTTACCAGATCATCCATAGAGCTGATTTTCTAAAATGAATTTAAAAAATAAAATATAAGTACTTAAAAATAATCGGTTTACAATTAGCGTAAAATAAATCATAAAAATTATATAAAAACTAATGTTCATTACACAAGGAATCTATCATTATATTTCGTAACATAAGCTTTTTAATTAAAAACTATTCTTCACTGTAACCTAAATTTGAAATCTCATTTTTACGAGTTATACACAGCTGGAATTTTCTCAACTTTTATAACTCGGTAAATTATTTGTCGTTAAAAAACAGTGACTTATTTTATATGAAATTAAAATGTTTCTCAATGCTATGTAATAAATATATTTCTTATTCTTCCAGCAAAAAAAGAAACAACAATGTACGTGTGGAACTTAAATAGCAACAGTACGAAAGACGAAATAGGTACAAAGGGGGATCAAATTTCTGCAACATTTATTTTAGAACCTTTCATTTTGAGTTTCCCTTTTTACGCATTTTTACAACCCCCCCCCCCCTTTTTCCCTCATACACTTCATGTATTACACACAAAAAGAGGAAAACACATAAAATACATTTTTTTCTTCTAAGATTTGGGAAGGCAACAAAGGCGCTGACGTGAATTCCATCTCGGCTCCCCTCCTCTTGTTCCCACAACAAACTATCTTTCCTCGTAAAATTTAGAGGGAAATTCTTTCCGAGCTCAATAACACTTTGGACGTAAACACATTTTTGCAGTCTTTCCCCAGAGAATAAGCAAGTGGACATCCCTGGGGAAGAGGAGGTGAGTCAGTCATATCACGAGGGAAGATGACCGAACAGGGTAGCAACAGCCACGGGGATGCCATCTCTCATAGGAGTAAAGGATCTTTTCTCTTGGATGGGCAAGGCGTGACTCAGATTGAAAAATGAGTCTTGCGCCCTTTGCCTGGTTCATACTGAAATAACAATGATAGAAAATCATTTCTTATGTTTTGCTTCAACAACAATCCTTCATTTATCTATTTTAGAGGAAAAGAAATTGTTCGGAAAATTCGCAAAGCAAACAAATCATCTTGTTTTGTGATGAGCAAAAATTCAATTAATTACTCCATGCCAAGTGACTGGATCAGGCGCGTAAAACTATGTGTGATGAGGGTAAACATGATTTCACCAAAAATGATATTAAGAAAAATACTGTGCCCCGAATTCAGTCTAAACTTTTAAAACTCCTTGTTATGATGCACACAATTATTTAAAATGAGAATGTTGCAATTGAACACAAATATTCTACTTGATTTAACTTAATGTAAACTTAAATGTAAAAATACCTGATCATTCTGGTCAGTGAATCACAAAAACTCCTCTCAACATACATGCATTCCAACTATTTCCATTCAAAATCTTTCTCACCCACACATAGATTTTTTTACTGTAACCGGATTGGCTGGGCTCACCCCACACGTCCTGATTTTTTTCATTCCACTTTAATTTCTCCCTACACAAGTAATTTTTATCACACAAATGTAATTCCTAACTTTTAATAATTTACAATAATTGTATTTTATTAATAATTAAATTTTAAAAAGGGAAACTTGATATCTTATTGAAGTCACTCAAAATCTCATGATAAGAGATAATCATTCGAAGAATCCAAGTGCTCCCACCCAACCCAGTACCAGTATCAGGACTTTAACATAGAAAGGATATTCTTAGACATCTCAAAAGATGATATTCTCACCCTATTAAGTTATAAAAATTAAGAAATCTTGAAAAGCAAATTGCATTTCATGTAAACATCAAATCTGCTCCATGACAAATGAGCTAAGGGGCCAATTAAAAACATAACATTTCATGAATACAAATGGAGGCTTCAGGTCTAATTGAAAAATAAATTTCATTTAAACCTTAGTTCTAATGAATTTTTTGAGCTTTCTTCAAACATAAATGAAAACATTCCTCGCTAATTGAAAAATAATCTTCTTAATAAATTTTACTTAATTTGTCAAAATAAGATAAAATTCCATTTGGAAAAGAAATTTTTATGAATCAAGTGCGAACACAAGTTTCACGTTTCTTATTTTATCGAAATGGAAATCGTAAAAAAATATCCCCGTATATCCCAAAGTCCATAAGAACACATCCCACGATAAAAAATTAAACAGAAAGCATTCTATTTCTCTCTTTTATTACTTTCAACTACATGATACTTTAGGTGCAATCATTCATGAGATAATCTTCAGAAAATGTGAATTTATGAATAGCGTTATGTGCTTAATCATATCATATAGTGCAGGGTTTTTATCCATTATCATAAATCTAATCATAAGTATATACCGCAGGTATATGCCTAATGATAAGCATTTGTGAATAGTTATTAATTTTTTTAAGCCATGTTTTCAAAATTAGTATAAATATAAACTTGTGTGGTTAATACATTTAAACTACCCATCTAAATATACACACTCTAAAATTTTTTAATACGTGGGGTATTTTCATAAATTCTCATCATTAAGTTTTACAAAGTGTTCTTTTTTGCTCTCTTTTGGAATTGTCTCCCGTGGTTAGAAAAAAAAAGGGGGGGGAGTAGCACTTTTCTCTCTCTCTAACCGATTTTTCTTTCAGAAATAAAAAGGGAATAAAATATACTCAAAGAAAACATATTCACGACGGAAATAAAATGAAGAGAAAGCAAGAAGAAAAAGGGCAGAAGATTTCCTCGTGTTCATTGGACTCATTATCTCGCTGCAGAACCATTTACTCCTCCCCTCATGAAGACCAACTTCTCGAAGACCGTTATCTCGAGATGCCCTTTTCCAATGAGTCTTCCTCGCGGATTCATTAAGACCATCCGAAATCTTTTTCTTCCCTTGATGGAAAAGGGAGGAAATAAACACATGCAAGAGTTAAACGTAAATTAATTTCAGAAAATTTAAAAGAAAAGAATATTATATTAATTTTTAAAAATACAGCACACAAAAAATTGTAATTAATTTTTTTTTTATTTTTGAATTGAAAATTAAAAGAAATGTATTTCTTTAAGTTTTTAATTCAACAATCGGAATGAAGACCCAATATTATTTTATGCTTTCGTTTCTGAATGAAGTGCAGCACTAAAACAGTAGAAAGAAAACCGCCTTTCCTTTATACTAGTTTAGTTGATTGATAAGAATATTGGGGGGAGAGGGAATATTGAACAATAGAAGCTCTATCATCCCCTTCAAAAAACGCATACTGCTTAAAAGTGAATAACACATGTTTGTTTCCTCATTGAAAATGTAAATTTCTTTTTAACCGCTTAACTGGTTTGCTCCTACACCGTACGGGCTATCGAAAGCTGACCGCAACCGGTTTGCCCGTATGTTGTACGGGCAGTGATATTTTCTTCTTTCTAGATATTTTTAATTCTTATAGAGAGACTATTAGTGCTAGTGTTTTTAAGAGATGCAGTTTGTCCAAGGTGAGTGAGGGAGTGAATATTAACGTCGCACTGTTCAGCTACACGAGGGCTTTTGGCGACGGAACTCGTCATTTTGAACTATGGTCAAGTGACGAGGACGACACCTGAGCTGGCCCACCCCCCTCTCCTAAATGCCACACCAACGGGAGGACGTTTGATCTCTCGACAGATTTAATGTGCATCCATCCCCTACACGGCGGGTCTTCAACGGCACTATGCTCGAACTCACGACACGCCGGCCGCGAGTGCGTTATTTTGGCCACTAGACTACCGCGGCCATTTGTCCCTGGTACTGAGATAATTCTCATCCGAGATTTTTTTGTGTGGTGAAGGCAGAAATTTTTATTCTTGAAAATACTTGATAAAGAACAGGGATTGTGCAAGGCAATGTGTAATTTGTTGCTTGAGAAGAAATAAAAATGGAAAGATAATGCAAAAAAGCCGATATTATTTCTGTCCCCATTGCAATGTATGACTTAGTATTTCACCTTGCTTCAAATTGTGTGAACATATATATGTGTTCGAAAACTCACAAAATCCTCAACCATTTAAAAAAGAGGCACGAACATGAATTTTTTTTGTAAGTATGACAGAAATTCTTATAGAATATATAAAACATTCTTAATAGCACGTAGAGTGTACTTATAAAAAGCAAACATTTGGGGGGAGGGTTGTGTTCCTCAGTTAAAAAAATAAAAAATAGTGTGAAATATAAAAAATAATAAAATTGAAAATTAAAATAAAATTCTTCCATTTTCGATTTCGGTTAAGTATTATGCTTAGTTAAATGCAATTAAAAAATGTGCCCTTTTTTAAAACATTTTGAGCGAAAAAATTTATTACTTAAGGGGTTAGAAACTTCTAAGCAACTACTCCGATTCTTCAGAATCGTTTAAAGAAAAGAGTTAAAAGAAGTTTTATTGTTACAGTGTATAGAAACAGTATAAAATTTCTAAACTTCCCTGGATTTTTGGAAATACTATATTTCAGTACACAGAAGTTAAATCTAAACAGGTATATTTAAAATAACATCTTTTTTTTTTTTCATAATAGAATTTAGAAGAATTGCGAAATATATATATTTGCATATGTATATATATTTGTATAAATCGTCTCTAACTGTTCTTAGTTCAAAATCCTTATTCAAATGGAGTCGATATATTCAATGATGACCGAACTGAGTCGAAATATTTTTTTAAAGTTCTCCTTGCAAGAGGTGTTAAAGTCTTGTCAAACAATTAATAAGAGCTTGCCCAACAGCAGACATTCTTTTTTCGAATTTCAAGACATATATCAAGTCTTTTTTCCGTTTATTTCATTACTATCTTCAAGCCTTATTCGATTGCTATTCCTCGAAATAAAACTGATTCGATCCAGACTTTATTGTTGCGCTATCAAAATATTTTTCTTTTTTTATCCTTTTTTCTGTGAGAGTGATAATATATTTAGAACTTTTTCAGTGGGTAAAATGTTTTTTAAAAGGTGAAAGTACATAAAAATTTTATCGAAGAATGCAGTTACATCTGTGAACGTGTGGAAGAGAGTAATTTAAATTGTAACACATTGTGCATGAAACTCTTATCTAAAAAAAAACTATGAAATAGTTTTTATATCTTGCGATACGTCGATATAGAAAAGAATTTAGGGAGCAGAAAATTGACAGTGCCAGTAGCTTAATTTGGATTAAAAGTGGCCGAAGACTCTGCACTTTGAGGTGATGAAATTTTTTCACAGATTAAGATCAAAAATAATCTTTTATTTTTAAAATGTGAAAAATATCACAGGTTTAAATTCAGAGAAGCAACGCGAACATTGCTTAAATCGGCATAATGAGTTATTTTCTCCTTTCATATAAGATTCTATAAAACTACAAACAATCTTATAAGTTCATCCAATATTATGTATAAATAGCATTTTTATACGTATATATCACACATTAACGTCTTTGTACATTTTTCCTGATAAATTTTTAAAAAAAAAGTAAAGTTTATCAAATGATATCTGTGTATCATAAATAAAGTAATTTTTAAGTTATGCGTAATATATATGCGCATAACTTTAAAATATCTTAATATGTTCTTTATATGTTGCTTTCTTATGCTAAAACACCACCTCCTTGCTATCTGTATAAATTATATATACATGAATGTGTATGTGTATGTATTTGTGTATGCATGTACAAGACTCTTGAAATCTAAAATTGAGGTTATTCAAATACCGTTATATGTTCATAAGTTTCATAATGAATTTTTTTTTTAATATTTAGAATAGCTTGTTGCTTCAGTAACTCTTAAGAGAGAGAAATTTGTTATATATATATAAATTAAAAAATGTACACAAAATAGTTATAAACCTAAGATAACTATTGTCATGATAGAATAGTCTTAGCCACAGTAGTACTAGAGCAAACTCCTGGCCTTAGGAACCAGGAATGCAGGTTTAAACAAAGTTTTTCGGCCAGCCAACCTTCACCTGAATTTGCCAATACTTTTGGCCATAGGGAAAGCAAGTCCCCATATATATATATGGGGAGCCTTTAAAAGATAATACACTAACTTGCTTTTGTGTGTGTGTGTGTGTGTGTGTGTGTGTGTGTGTGTGTGTGTGTGTGTGTGTGTGTGTGTGTGTGTGTGTGTGTGTGTTGTGTGTGTGTGTGTGTGTGTGTGTGTGTGTGTGTGTGTGTGTGTGTGTGTGTGTGTGTGTGTGTGTGGTAGTTTATAGTATCCATCGAAATTCTGAATTAGAGAGAGAGAGATCTAACTCTTTTTTTTCTTTTAGAAAGATGGTTTTATTCGAATCAATGTTAGATAAATCATTCTTATGATAAAGTTACGCCATTTTGATTTCACTTTTTTTTTATTAACGTTGCAACTTTGAAGCTACATTAGAACTATTGGTGATGAACTGCATTCAAGTGACGAGTAAGATACCTGAACTGGTACCCTACTCTCCAAACTTCTCTCCTGCTTGATAACGTGAGGACTTTGAGCCCCAGCTGATTTAACATGCATCAGTCCCTCTAAATGGTGAATCCTCAGGAGTACTAGGGATCGAGCCCGCGGATCGATGAAACGTGACGACTGTTCTCGATTAGGATCGCTCGGTTATTCTCAATAGCGGATGGGTGGGGACATCTGAGGCAGAAACTAAGCAAAACTCAACTTCCAATCTCCTCAAGTAAGAATTTGTGGGCAGTGTATAACATACTGAGTCCTCCTTCACACAGAAAACTTTAATGGAAACAATATTCTTAAAAGAAACTTATACAGAGCCCAAAATTAAAAGCTTCTATAATAGTTTTGGAAAGCAAAAAAAAAAAAAAAAAAGAACTTCAAACTCTTCAGCCAACGGTCAAAAGTAGACGGTTCTGATTGAATGCCATTACTTAAGGAAAAATTATTAGTTTTGCGTTATGCATTGCAAAAGAATGGCATTCTGGCTTCTAAATGTTCCTTAGAACGAAATATCAAATCCTAAACATGTTTAAAATTGAAAGAAATGCGCATTTCGTGAGCCCAAACATATTTTGTTTTGAGGCCATATATACATGCCAAAATCGCGTGATATAGTGCTCTTATTTCCGTGTGATGTGTGCTACAATAAAAAGATTTATTTTCTTAACATTGTGAAAAAGAAGTTCGTAGTATATTAGAATTTCTCTGGAAAGTAAATAGCTTTACTATTTTTAAGTTAAAAGATTGGGGAAAAAAACACAATCACATAGTGTTCTTTTTTTTTTTAAATTTATTTTAAGATTAAACTTTAAAAGTAATTTACTAGAGCACAGTTTCCATTTAAAAGTCTTGAAATAGTTTTTTTTTTGTCGGTGTTGATCATTTTCTTTTTTAAATCAGTTTGAAAATTTTCGAAAATAGAATGATTTTTTTTTTATTTCTGCGATTGATTTATTTATTTTTGGAGAAACCCAGTTTTTTCCCCCATCTTAAATGGAAGGGGGATTTTGTTTTAATTTCTTTTTTATTTCGTATTATTTTTCCACTGAAGCAGCAAAATAAATAAAAACTGGAAAGAATATTTAATTTTATCTCTAAGCATAAACAGTGGAATTGAAAGAGCATCTGCTTGCTGTTTTCTTCCTCAGTATGCATTTCCATATTGTTCTGACTACAGAATCTTCTACATTTCTTTTATCGTCTTGAAAAGAAATCTGTATAGATAATTCCCTTCATTTTCTCTTGCTTGTCATTTTACATTGTTTAGAAAATAATGTATGTTTTATTCATTATTATAATCATTGATAATTATTACTGAATTATTATTAATTATTACTAAATCCTTGAAACATCAATAGAGATTATAATTTTATTTTTAATAAGAAGCTTGTTTTAGTCTTACTTTAAGTATGTATCCGTATCAAAATATTTGAAAAATTTTCGAAAGAATAAATTGTTTGACCATTTCTTAAAACTTAAATATCTGAGATAGTGCCATACTCATGAGTGAGGGAATATTAACGTCGCACTGTTCAGCTACACGAGGGCTTTCGGCGACGGACCTCGTAATTTTGAACCATGACCAACTGACGAAGACGACACCTGAGCTGACCCCCTGCCCCTCCCCTAACTACCACACCACACCAATGGAATGCCGACTCTTATAGCGAAAGCATTGCTCAGTGCAGAGTATTCTGTATAATAACTCAAATATACATCCATATTCCAAAACCTTCCAAAAATGAAACATTAGAAGATTAGTATTCTATGTTTAGAACAATGTCTGAAAATGATACTCGCGGTTAATTTGAGGGTTTAATAAACCCTCAAAGCTAGAGCTGTAATTGCAATCCAAGTAATATGTTTATTGTCACGTGTCCCTTTGAAAGATTAGTAGCGGGGATGGTAACAATGGATAATAAAGTACTTTCCCTTGTGGTTTCGATTTATTGATTTAAAATGTTCCATTCAAAATAACACGAGGACTACTGGCGATAAATCTCGCAATTTCAAACTCCAGTCAAGTGAAGAAAATGACACCTGAACTGGCATTCTCTCTTCAAGCTTGAACACCACACCTACGGGAGTATTTTGAGCCTCGTCAGACACAGTGTGCATCAGTCTTTCTATTCAGTGAGACCAGTGATACAAGATTCGAACCACAACCTTACAAAAGAAACTACGGACACCATAGGCTACAGCGGCCTCTTTCCCTTGGAGAGTTAAAGAAAAATGCTTATTAATAAGCTGCCTTATTTTGAGATTTTTAAATACGTTTTAACCTCACTCCATAAAAAACTTACTGCTCAGAAATCTCAGAAAGTTAAAAGCCGAACGGATCTCAAGAAAAGAAACTGGTGACTTTCGAGAGAAAAATCTTAAGAAAAAAATTTTAGTGCAGTTAGAGAAAACGTTAACTGGAAAGCGATTGAAATTCTGTTAAGGAAATAACTATCCAAAAACTCCAGAAATGATCAGTATAGCTTTACCCCTCATAGAGTACTGAAGAAGCTCTTTTAAGTTTGAATGAAATTGTTAAGAGAGGTAAAAAGAAATATTTACGCTCAATCTTGATTTCTCTTGATATAAAAGGTGCTTTTGACAATGCATGGTGGCCTTGCATTCTGAATCTCCTTAAAAAAGCGAAAATTCCGATAAATATTTTTTCACTTGTTGCTGACTTTTAAACTGACAGAATGGTCAAAGTGCAACTGGGTTCGATTTCTGCAATCCGTTGTCTTGAAAGGTGTTGCCTTCAAGGATCAGTTTCTGGACCTATTTTTTTAGAATATCATTGTCAATGATCTCGTATTTAAACTTAATAATCTTGCCTGCTGTGAAATCATAGCTTTTGCTGATGACATTTTAGTTTGTTTCCAAGGTACCCATCTTCCTGTGACTTTCCTACACGCACAAAAAAACTTTGAACCTCGCTTCTGAAGGGTCAAAAGGTTTTAAACTGGATTTTAGTCTTGTTAAAACCAGAGTCATGTTTATTGAAAAACGAAACTTTGCTATAGTGCATTTCAGCTACATCTCGAAGGAATTTCCTTAACTATGGTAAAACAAATGAAATATCTCGGATATTTCTTCTCGGTACTTAATTCTCTTAGAAGCACTTCTCTAAAATATCAGGAAATCATTGATGTGAGTGTGTCATATGACGGTACTTGGCAAAAGCGAGGACATACATCGAACCTAGGATCAGGAATAATTATCGATGTTCTTAGTGGACTTGTTCTTGACATTGAAGTATTGTCGAAGTACTGTCAGGATTGTGTAGTTACTGGGCGAGATATGGGAATTGTGATAGTGCGGAGCTTCACATATGGCAAAAAGGACATGCGGATGAGTGGGATAAAAATTTCGATGGAACTTCTGGCACCGTAGAGATGCATGCTGCACTAATTATATGGAAACGGTCAATTAGTGAGTGCCAAATGAGATTCGTTCCCATGCTGAGAAATGGCGATTTAAAAAAAATTTCTATTTTTTTTTCAGAAAATAAAATATATAGTTCTGGTGTAAAAAATCGAAAAAGAGAGAAGAGTGCTTGAATCATATTGCGAAGAGGCTAGGCACATCGTTACGCAACAAAGTGAAAGAGTGGAAGGTGAAAAAAGTGACTTAGTGGGCGTAAGCAGGGAAGCCTTACAGATAAAAACATCATAAAGTTGCAAAATTATTGCAGAAAGGCAACAAAAGATAATGTCCCTAACACCAAAAATATGTATGCCGCCTATAACCACGTATATATGCCACCCGATGCATTGCTCGTCAATTGATGAAAGGCCTACACGTGGTAAGTGTCCTGAAGGGAAATCATCCTGGTGTTTTTATAAAAGAGCAATAGCCAAAAGTGAAACCCCAGGGTCACATAGTTCCATGAGAACTTACTTGTCGTAACAAGCAGTGGAAAAAATTGTGTCCGTGTATCAAAGTTTAGCTTCAGATACCATTCTTGAAAGATGCGTAGCAGGCAAGACGGGAATAATAGTAACAGATGCCATCGAAAAGAACAATTTGGGCTACGTAAATTCTCTTAAATCGAAAGAGGACTCATGCCTAAATGACAGTTTTTCCATGACTATTGCTGACAGACAAGATAACCGACGCATTTCTCAAAAAATTTCTATGGAAAAAGAGAAAAGGAAAGGAAATACCACCTATTTAGATGTAGCTTATGTACCGGTGATTTTTAAATTTTTTGTTATCAGACTTAGCAAACAGTTTTGTTTTTATGTGTAATTGAATTTGTTACTATTTTGAATTTTTGCAATTCAATTGTATTGAAATACTTTATTTTTGCTCATTGTGATTAATGAAATATACAATATATTACCTGGTTGAGATGAAATAATAATGAAACACATTCTTCTAATTTACTTTAGATATTTTTAGAAAGTTTTAGCTTACTTCAATTTTTATCACTATATACCACGTATCGATGGGACTGTTACAATAAATATTGTAATATAAATAAAAAATTGTAATATAAATATTGTATGTATAAAAATTGTAATATTGTAGAATATATATATCTTATATATATATTCTGCACATATCTTATATTTATATGATATTAGTGTTTTTCAAATTTATATTTATATCTTAAGTTTTTTTTTAAAAAAACAGCTGTTTTCTTTTAAAATAAAAAAATGTTCCATGCGTTGCAATTTTTGTCCGATAATAACAAAATTTTGCAAAAATATTCTTCTAATGTGTAGTTATAACTTCTTGGATGCATTGTAGTAATAGAAAAAATAAGATAGAAAGAAGTAAAAGTTTTTTATGTATAAAATCTTTAAAATTCTTGAAAACTTCACATAAATATTTGCGTTTATCCATATTTTGTAAATTATCATATAAAACATCACATTGCATGCATAAATTTGTAAAGAATTGCTTAAAGTAGTTAAATTAGGTAAAAATATGAAATTTTTAAAAAAAATTAAAACGTATGGAACATTTTGAAATTTTTTAATTCTCGTTAAAAAGTTTTTTTAATTTTAAATTTCGTAAAAATTATTCATTTTTTTCACCAAATTTTTATATGGTTTTAGTTATAACTTAAAAACACACACACAAGCAGTCAAAATGTGGAGCATGTCTGTAACAAATTTAAAAAAAAAAATTTTACTGTCCAATGTAGACTTAAATGGATCACTGAACAAAATAGCGTAATCTCAGGCTATCCCATCTGTACAGACTCTCTTTCCTCCTTGGATTCTCTTCAGTGTATTTCTTCATCTAACAACATAATCGTCGAGATCCAAAAGCAACTGAAAAGCCTAAAAGATAAAAACATCTCAATAGATTTTGCATTTGTTCGCGGACACACGGGCGTTTTTGGAAATGAGCGGGCCGATTGGCTAGCCAAGGCTGCAACCAAGCGCAAAATTGACATTGCCTTTAATATTCCTAAATCATTTTACAAGAAGATTATGAGAAAAAGAATAGTGAAGTCTTGGAACCAAGAATATCTCATTTCAAATAAAGGGAGCTTAACAAAGGAATTTTTTCCGAACATTAATAAGAGACTGGCTTGCCATCATTTTTATACTAATTACAAAAGAACTCAATTTCTAACTGGTCATGGCAACTTTAAAAGCTACTCGGACAAATTTAATTTAGCTCCGCCATCTTCCTGTGATTGTGATATTGGTGGCGAGGAAAATGTAGAACATGTGCTCCTTCAGTGTTCCAAATTTGATAGAGAACGAAACATTCTAAGAGGGACTTAATATAAATTGGTCTCCTAATCTTCAACAACTTCTTTCCATCAGAAGTGCTTCTAAAACGTTCTGTGAATTTCTTGTAAATGTTTGTAATCCTAATGTGTAGTTATGCGTGATTAATACTTACTTTTGTGAGCCCCGTGTGATACTTTGTGGTGCACGAAGATTTTATTATTGTTTTCAATTTAAAAAAAAAACAGAGAGAAAAGGAAAAAGAGGAAGAGACCGAGAACAAGGTGGATGGTTAAGGTAGAAAAATGGTTGAAGGTCTTGAGAGTTAACCGATAGAAGAATATAGCGTCACAAATAGACCAAGATGGTGTAAGCTGACTGAGACAGCCTTAGTCGGTAACCGACTGTAGTACTAGGAAAGAAGAAATACATTTTACTCCATGTCTGCGAAATTGTTTATGCAAAATTTAAAATTATTAATTTCAGAGTTTTGAATCTCTTTTTAGGACTAGAATTTTATTTCTGTTTCATAAAACACTCCTAAAACTGTCAAATAAGTGTGAATAACATGATAATGGAGTAAAGACAGAAACAATGAACAGTAACTCTGTAAATTCGGTTTACTGCAACCTCACTAGATACAAAATAGGCAGCAAAGGGAAATTACAACTTAATTAGTTGTATACAAATTACAGATGGAATGCCATGTATTGAATTTTTGTTTGAATTCGTGCAATGAACCAACCGTATTCTCTATTTTACAGATGAAAACGATATCAGATTTCGATTTGAAAAGATCTATGGATCTTTGAATTTGAGAGGAATTTGAAAATAACTGTCTATTCTGCTACGTCTTACAGGTTTGCATGATTTTTTCACCTTTGTGCCAAGAGAATAATTTTGATGTTTAGAGATTCTATTCTATCGTTTGGGTTCGTTGTGGATTATCACATGGTCCTACTACTTCAGCGAAAAACACTAACTTATTGCTTTTCACATTTTAGAGTATTTCATGTGCATTTCATATACATTAAATATCGCATTAGTTTTCTTAAAATTATCGCGCAGGATTCGTGGGATGATCCTTAAGAACAGGTGTAAATTCTGCGATAATTTTAGCTACCTAAATCAAGCATGTCAAACTCAAACGATATTACGGACCCCATGGTCTATTTTATTATAAGTTGGGGTCACATGTTAAGTTCAATGTATTGTATATTAGCATGCGTAGTCATTTTACATTTCATGTTATTTTTTAAACTTAAGCTATAAATATTTATATTTTTTATGCAAAAATCAAAAGTAAGAATTTTTATAGGAAATTCAATTTTAACATTACTGTTTAGAAGATATTTGTCAACATTTTTTTCACAAAGCAGGTCATTAAGATTTGATTGAAAACATTGAGCTGATGCAATTTTTAGAATTGACGATACATGTTGATTGGGGTTAATCTTGGATCTTTCTGAATTGTAGCTATTTTTTATTTAAAAAAATAATTGCCTGCATAAATAAGTACTTCTGAACGTACCCATTATAAGCATGACAAACGATACATTTTAGGAAACTAATTTACTGATAAATATGTATAAGAATCTAGAATTCCAACTTTTTTCTTTCTATAGATTTTTGTTTCAACAAAGAATCACAATGAATTCCAATTAATTTCATTTGTAATCTTTCATCAACAATTTTACTATCGATAGATAGAGGGGAAGTAATAGTGCAAAATTGTAATTTACAGCTTTTTAAAATCAGAAAGATCTTCGTTATATAATTCAGTTTCTTGCAATTTAATTCAGTCAGCATATTCAGTAAATTTTAATTTACGGAATTAAATCAATAGATATTGACAGTTTTCATAGCGAGACAAGTATTCTTTTTCAATTTATTTTCAACAAAGTAACAATTTTTAATATTATCAAATAGAGTTGTAACAACATGATTTCTCCTTTGAAGCTTAAAATTAAGTTGCTTAAGATGATTTGTAATATCAACTGAGAAAGCCAGGTCCTTTATCCACTGTCTATCTTTTAATTCAGCACATTCATAATTTTTTTAAAGAAAATTATAGTTTCATCAGCAATTTGAAGAATTGTTGTAACACTTTATGATTTGAAAGCCATTGAACTTCCTTATAATATGGTCGATCGTTGTATTCACTTTTTATATCTTCCATAAATGAAGCAAATTGACGATGTTTAAGAGTATTATGTTCTCGAATATATTTTACAGTTTTGGTGGGACTATTTTTAAAACATGTCCTATACTTAAAAATTTTCGGCACAGTACTTGCTGGTGAATAATACAATGAAAATGTTTCAAATTATTATTACCATGTTGTTTGCATGTTTCTTTTAATCTTGCAACAACTCCTTTATGTGTGCTATGGTGCACCTGCCGGTCCTGATAAGTGCACCATCATGAAAGGCAACTTTTTTTTCCCTCCGATTGTAACATATTTCTTCAAAACATCTATAAGTATATTCAAAGTATCAGATGCAGTGGTTTTATTACGAATATGAATGATTTTCAAAAGTTCTTCACTTATTTTTAAATTAACATCACATCCGTGAATAAAAAAGACTAGCTTATCAAAATTTTGAATATGTGTACTTTCATCAATATTGCAATAAAGTAGACTTGAAATGTTGATATTGGTGAATTTTATGTCGATTTCTCAATTTTTCAGCTATTTCATCGACTCTGCTAGCTACAATATTTCGACTTAAAAACTTACACTTTTTATTTGCTTCGTTTATGCTGGACATAATAAAACCGTTGTTTTAAATAAACATTCCCTTTCAGTAAATAACTTTGATCTGTTTGCGTGGTTAATTGTGATACTAAAAAACTTTTATAGCAGCTGTATAGTCTTCAACTAATTAAATGAATACTCTTTATTGTTTTTGAAGAACTGATTTCAATTAGGACAATTTATCTTCACGAAGCTTTGCAAAGTATTGGTCATGTATATAGTTTGCTTCATGATTTGTATCATAGTGCCTTTTGAGATTATATTCCTTAGAAACTGAAATAGAGTTTTTACATTATCAGACACATTTTATTTTTGTTTTGTACACAAAAAATATTGTAGTTCCCATTCTCTTGAAAATTTCGACGTTCCTCTTAAATTGACCGTTCTTTACTCATTTTGAAATTTGATTATATTTTTATTAAATAACTTTTTACTTTTATATGAATAAAAATAAAATTCCTCTTTTCCTCTTTCATTCTCAAACTTTTAAGGAAATGCTGCCCTTTATCTAAACCATCTTGAATATTTTCTTAAACTTTTTAAAAAGCACCTCTGACTGCCTCTTGCTGATTGGAGACTCCAAACAGAAGAAGGAAAAGAAATAAAAGTTTCACACACGAAGGAACGATGTACCATCTATGGTTAAGAATATGCATAACGAATTTCAGAGTTTAATGAAATTTAATTTATTGCAGTAAATAATAAAAAAATATTTAAAAAATATTTTTGATCCTATGGACATTTATGTTATCAAAAAGGATTTCTTATAAAACAAGAATAGGTAGCACGCAAATATACTATAGATTTATACATATAAAAAGTTCATCTCAAATTTCAAAAGGAAAAAAATTTAAAAGCCTAATATTAAAAAATGTTTTTAAAGAATCGGTGGACTGCAACTTATGAACTGGCGGGCCGCGTGTTTGACACCTCTGATCTAAATAACCAATATGATGGGTATCCTTTTACACGATGCAAGTTATTCTGAATCTTTGATTTAATAAAAGTACTTTTTGTGAATTAATTATTACTATGACTTTTTACTATTTCATTATTGCAAAAAACTCATTGGTATTTATAACATCTAAGTTTTAGCTGTCATTCTATTAATCGATGAACACCGAAAACTCTCTTGATCTTGTTTAATCCCTGGTGATAATAGCGCAAAATCAGCAAAAGTATATTTTGAAATAAATTTGCTCAGATATTTGTTTAACTACATCGTATGTATCAGAAAAGAATTGAAAAATCTCTCTGATTTGTTAGGAATTATTCTGTGATTTTAAAGTATGACAGATGGTACATGAGATTGAAAACGGGAAGAAACTTTCGTAACAAGTTCTCATGGCAAAACAAACCGTGCCAAAAAGATACCATCGATAAAAAAAAATAAAAGTACAGATTATTTACAGAGGTATACGTGCAGAAATAGTTGAAAATGCTGAGAGATGGCAAAAAGCATTTTTCACTGGAAATAGGTAAATATATTTCAACACATTCCAGTGATTTCACTAATCAATTACACCGAAACAAAATAATTTCCCCTATTTTTCCTCTTCTCCCTTAATCCCACGCGCTGAAAATTTATTGCACCACACGCATTCCAATATTCTCGGCGCAACGGATAAAATTTAATTAAAAACATCCTGCGTATTACTCGAGAGTGTTACATACGGAAAGTATTACAAAATTCAAAAGAAAGCAGGCAGAAATAAATAAATTGTATCTTTATAACGATACTCAATGAATTCGTTTCATTTTCCGATTTCGTTCCCTGCCTTATTTCGAAAGATATAAAACCAAAACCGTAATTAAAAGTTCTCAATCTGCCGCATCCTCTTTCGATCGCAGATGAGTCCGAAAAATAATTCGTTTTATTTTCAAAAATATGCATTTCGTGAATATTTCTAACCTTGATATTCAATTTAAAACCTCCCTCGGTTGTGGCATACGTAACGCCTAATTACCCTCGCATCTGCATTTTAAAACATTGTGCTCTCTCTCCGTCATGGGGAAAAAGGGAAAATTTAGTGAGAAATCCCTCAGTTGTTTTCCCCAAGCATCAGCATCCTCCAGAGCGGGATCGTGAGAGGCAGAGTGGATCGCGCCGTCGGAGGAGATGCCAGCAGCTATTATGCCAGTGCCAGGACATGTCGGGGAGCTCGAAGGGAGGAGGTTACGCTATTCTAGTGGTAGAGACAGCTGAGAGAAAGCTTAAACTCTACGGTGAGTTGGTGCATATTTCGCACAGTTATTCCCTGCACCCTTTCTCTCTTGCATCAACACAGAATCAAATATTATTATAGAAATTCATATAATTTGCAGATAAGTTCTTTTTTGAAGTTAATTCATTAATATCTTATTATACTAGTATAATTAATCATTTTTTCTATTTGTTTCATTTAATTAACAATTCGTGGAATTAAGTATTTTTTGCGAATCATATTATTAGTCAAAAGAACATTTCTTCTTCTTTTCTATTCCCTCCCATCTGCCTTCATATATTTATATTTTCCTCTATCTGATTTACCTGTTATATATTGGAAATATATTAGTGGATTTTTCTCTTGAAATAAACTTTAAATATATTTCGCCTTTCACTTTATGATCCATTTACAAAAGTAACAAAATTATACAAAAAAAAATTGCAATGGTTGGGTTTTAAGGCAATATGAATAAATATTTTGTAAATTAACCCTTAGAACATTCAAACTTTTTGATGAAGATCTGATGCTTAACTTTCATCAAAATAAAATAAATTTAAATAAAGTCCATACAAACGTATACTCAGAAAAGTTTCTTCGGCGTAATACATAACTAAAGAGATAAGACAAACTCTTTGACCATTTTCAAATTACTCAGATAAAATAAATCAATTTATACTTCTAATAGATTAAATCAAATATTATGCTAATTTAGTGTCATGTTCATTTTATTTAAATTAATATTTGATATCTTTATTTATTACTTATATGTAATTCCCTCGTATGTAATTTGTTTTTTTTTTTTAAAAAAGTAACATCAATATGCATGAAAAAAATTTTTCTCTCAGTTCACTTGTATTAACATAGATTTTACACTTTTTGCAATATTGAAATCAAATTGACAAAAATCACGAAATCACCTTTATGAAAAATGTATTCTGCGCATAAAGCTTCCTTTTTAATTAAATTTATTTTTAACGTAAGAATATCATTTCAATTAAAATTAGAATATGATAATTCTTCGATTAATTTTGCCATTCAGAATTATAAAATAATCGCAATGCGAATCATAAACAATATCTTTTGAGACGTGCTAAATTTACCGCTGTATAAGACAGCGTACTTCTAAATATTCGTGTCTTACCTACCGCCAGAGGGCGAAGAATAGTTTATTAACACCCAGAGAAAAATAGTATTGAACGAGCAAGAGGAAAGCTTCGCCATTTCACGAAGCGAAAACCCTGAACGTAAAGCACAGCTGAGGCTACCATGCTATCTTTTTTTTATTTCAATTTGGATATATAACTCACTTTTAGAAACTTCTGTTCATTCGAATTTTCCATGTACTTATTTATTTTGAACTCTGATTGATTATTAAAAAGAGAAAAAAATGCATTAATATATCTTATATCCAACAATTAAAAATATATTTTTACACGCTATACTTAACCTAAAATATCACTCCCCGCCCCCATTTGCATAATTATATGTGCTACTAAAAATTATTCTAATACAAAAATATACTTATCGAAAATTTTTGTTCAAAACATTACTCACAATAATAAATATGATTCTACTTTTGTAGTTATAATGCACATAAATTTCTACATCAGTTGTTTCAATTTTGTAAACATTTCAGTAAAACAAGTCTCTGGCATGAAAAATACTTCCTTATCATTTGTATAAGATGTGATAAATTTCCAAGCCACATTTCACTTAGAGAACCCCAAGTACTTCTTGCAAAATTTTAGAATAAGATGAACACTGAGCTCAATTTCAGATTCTAATATCTTATTTAACAGTATTTTTTAAAAAAATGTTTCATTCTTAATCATTTTAGTAACACTATATTTACATATTACAGTACACAGAGTACAATATATTACAGTACACATAGTAATCCATGTATATTAAAATAAATACGTGCACGTTACTTTTACAATCCGTTTTTAAATTAGGAAATTAAGTGCATTTCTATATAATAACTGATCATATATCTTACAATCTGTGCATTTTTTATTGCACATATGCATTAGTATTTATTTATAGGTAATTGAAAAAAATTATATTTTTATTATTTCTACAGAACTTGTTAATGTTAACCCTAAATGAAAAATTAAGCTTATATTTGCATTTTTAATAGATTCAATATATGTATATATCATTTCAGATGACTAGAATACATTAAAAGTATCTTAAATTATAGAAACATATTATTATAGATAAAAAGCACCTAACTTATAATATTTTCTTATTCATCATTGAAATCTGATGATGCATTTAACACAGATTTTTATCGGTTAAATCAAAAACACAATTTTATTTTAATCATTTATTTAAAGAAACTCTAGCCTTTTTTATATTATTTTTTGATCTTACTGAACATTTCGTAGCAAACTTCTATTAAAAATTTGATGATTTTATTACATACTCAAATATAGAATCACCTAAATTTAATTTTAAAATTAATCATTTAACAAAACTTAAGAATGTAAAATAAGAATTTTTTGAAAAAAAAAACTTTAAAATCCAGCGTATAGAATAGGCGTCGGCAACCTATATCACGCGTGCCACATGTAGCAAGCGGTAGAATTCTCAATGACACTCCGAACTACACTGGTGTCCAAAAGTTCAGCATAATTGATAATTATGTGAATAAAGAAGGAACTGTAAATCAGAATGACGGGAAACGTGATATGCGAGTGTAAAATGGTTATAAAATAAGGAAGCAAATCAAAAGAATGATAATAATTAATTTTATTCTCCAAAGTAGCAGTTTGAAAGAAAACTGAGCATAGCAAGGATTCACACTTTAAAGAAAAAATGAAAGAAAACATTAAATAAAATAATGATGCTGCAGTTTAATAAGGCGTGTGGTCACCTCTGACAGCCAGGCACGCTGCACAGCGATTTACCATACTTGCTATGAGATGATGAATGAGTTGCGGGCTCAAACGGTTCCAAGCTTCTTGGAGAGCTCTCTTCAGTTCTGTAATTGAGCTTGGTGGGTGCGAAAGGGCTGCAATTTCTCTCCCGAGCATATCCCATACATGCTCGATAGTATTTAAATCAGGGGAGTTCGAAGGCCACGACATGCGCTGGATGTTTTCAGTTTCAAGGAAGTGATCTATCAGCACCGCTCAGTGACATGGCGCATTATTATCCAAGAATATGAAGTCAGGACCGACAGCACCTCGAAACAAGCAAACATAAGGCTCAAGAACTTCATCTCTGTATCTTTGAGCAGTCACAGAACCCGTGTCAAAGAAATGGAGGTCTGTGCGACCGTCCATCATGATGCCTGTTCATACCATTACTCCCCTTCATGGAAAATTATGTCTTTCCGTTATGTTTCTTGGTTGAAAACATGTTCCACATTCTCTCCATATCGTTACCCGCCGAAAATCACTACTCAGACTAAACCGAGACTCGTCACTGAACATCACATTGGCCCACTCTCCCACACTCCAATGTTGATATTTCAAACTCCAGTTCAAACGAGCGCGTTTATGCGCAGACGTGAGGGGAATGCAAACTGCTGGTCTTCTGGCATACAGGCCAGCATGGTTGAGTCTCCTGTAAACAGTTTTCTCGAAATTCGTATTCCTGTGGCGACTGTGAGCGCCGAACCCTGTATTCTGGCAGTACTGCCCCTCTGTCGTCGCGCACTTATTAACAGATATCGATCTTGGCGAGGGGTTATAACTCTTGGTCGACCTGATACTGGTTGTCGGGTAACATCTCCCGTTCTTTGAAACCTCCGCCACAGTCTTGAGATCACAGACTGGTCCACATTCAAAATTCGAGACACATCGGCTTGTGATCGTGAGGATTCCAGCTTTCCAACGATTCTTCCTTTCGTAAACATGTCCAATTGACGTCTTTGTGCCATCATTCACCTTGTTTGATGGTTAACAACGTTCCTTCTCACAGTAGTTGTACGAAACTTGTCTGCATTGCCTATGCTGCGTGAGTCGGTTTCTCCGCGTTCCGACATGTGCCGGTGTTTCGTGCAGGACGTAGTGAACTGAAAAGTTTTGCATAAACTCAATGTTTCTTCTTCACCCAATTAATATCCGCAAGAAATTTCAAATAATACTACGAATATTTACTCCATGTTTTTCGCATTTTGCGATTTATGCTTAACTTTTGGACACTAGTGTATATATATATACTCTGCTTTCCGCTTTTGCTTCTGTATATCTAAGTAAAACATCTTCCCTCCTGTGAAAAATATTTCGAGTCCAAAAAGATATTGTTTAACAATTGAATGCTCAAAATCGTGTCACATTGAATGTAAAAAATTATACCCATAATTTTTAAAGTATGAAAGTAAAGAGATGCAAACACGAGATTCGCATGTTCTGGTTCCCTTAAAAATTTTATTTAACTATAGTGAAGGAAAGTACTTATATTTTATGTTGTTCATTTCTTATTTTAATAAATATTTTTAAAAACACATAATATCTGTACAATTTTTTAAAATTTTTGTTGAAGAAATAATTATATATTTTATGCGGTTTATTTTTATGTTAAGAAATATATTTAAATGATGTAAAACTAATATATAATAAAACTGTAAATATATGTATATATATATATATATATATATATATATATATATATATTATTGACCTCTATCCTCTAACTGCCTGTATTATGGCGGAAATCAAATTGTTTCAAAAATCTGTTCTATTTTGTGGCACGCTGAATTCTATTGGTAGATTGGTTTGACACGCCACAGCTAAAGGGTTGCCAATCCCTGGTATAAAATATTCTTCGCGTATTATGATCTATTGGCGAAAAAATCATTCACATTTAAAATGTTGTTTAATGTGCACATTGTATTTTTTTCGCATTTAACTGTGATGGCAATAAATGGGTGTTCTTGGTCATGAACTCGTAGCTGGCTTTCTTTTTTTATCTAGTCATAAATCCGAGTCTCGGAGCCCCTATAAAGCCTATTTAGAGGTACTGATACACGTTCCATCTGCCGATGCTTAAAGCTCTCATGTTGATGTGGGAGTGTGGTGCCATCGCAAATGTCATCCTCGTAGCTTGACTGTGTTCAGAGTTCTATTTAAAACATGAAATCTCTTTTTTGTACTCAGTTTATATATGAGAAGCTTCCGATAAACGAGTTTAATATTTGAGATCTTAATTTTATGCAAATGAAATATAACTGATATTGGCGGAGAAAATACACGATCTCTATTTCGGGGTATTTTTTTAATAATTTATCTCCATGCAACGAAATTTAAATGTATTGATCCAATTTGAAGCATTTGATATAATATAAACCTTGTTAGGCCTTTCTATATATTTTTCGGGTGAGTGAATACTTATGGCCCACTGTTCAGCTACTCGAGGGCCTTTGGTGACGGACCTCGTCATTTTGAACCATGGTCAAATGACGAGGACGACACCTGAGTTGGTACCCTTCCCCTCTCCTAGCTTCCACAGTGCACCAAAGAGAGGAGGACATTTCAGCTTCCACAGGTTTAACGTGCATCACCTCCGTACACGGCAGGTCTTCAGCGGAACAAGGCTTGAACTCATAACACGCAACCCATGAGTCCGTCATCTTGACCACTAGGCTCTCGCGGCTACCTAAATATATTTGGAGCAGAATAGTGAGTTAAGAGGGATTTGCAAGTAAAATCTGTCGAGACCTCAAACGTCCTCCCGTTGGTGTGGTGTGGTAGTTAGGAGAGGGTGGTGCCAGCTCAAGTGTCGTCCGCGTCATTTGACCATGGTTCAAAATGACGCGGACCGTCCCCAAAAGCCCTCGTGTAGCTGAACAGTGGGACGTTAATATTCACTCACTCACTCAGTCAGTATTTCCGATGCATCGTTTTCCAAGTAGATGTCCTTATCGTAATAAAAAAAATCTTTATAAGAAATTATTTCAAGACGCTTCATATAAAATTTTCTGCTACCATTATGTAGTTGCATAATCTCCTTAATCAGAAAGTTAGTGGTCTTTGAATAAATTTCTTCTAGCTTCGACATCCTGGAAAGCTTTATGCATAGTTCAGGCTATCCAAAGAACCATTATAAAAATATATATTTTCCTTCCGAACTAAAAAAAATTTTTGAGTATTTCTTGTACACAAATAACATGAAATAATTCAACATTAATACATTTTTCTTCGAAGACGTTTTTCTAATCCACCTACGAGCCGTCATAAATAGATTGGACGGCAGCCAACAACTGCATTCGTAACACTAAGAAGAGTCCGACTTTATGAGGGAAGATCAATGGCTCGAAAATTCTTAGAGGATTTAGAATGTTTTCTGAAAAATACTCTGTATTGAAAAATGCGATATCAAGAGGCCGTAAATTTGACGAGAATGTGTTGAAAGAAAACAAAACTCTTATTTCGGTCTCTTTCTTATTTTGAATTGATTAAGACTGGTGTAAAATGTCAATTATATTTAAACAAGTCGATTACATTTTCTTGTCACCGCGTATGATACTCCTATGCAGGTGCAAATACATCCATTGCGCCTCAATAGCGTTTACTGGAATTCTGATAGACATTTTCATGGTATAAGGCAGGCATTCTTAACCACGAGCCCATGGGCGCCAATGCGCCCACGAAGATATTTTTGTGCACCCGCGGTTGTCCGCTATATATTATATCAATATCAACCATAGCCAACCTGCGGCCTGCCACAATTTTTTAGGTGACCGCGAGATTCATCATATATACTTTTAGAAATAAAATATAAGCCTTAGAATTATTGTATTTATTTATTAGTCACCTTTTCGCTTCTGGAACAATTCGAAAAAAATTCCAGCAATTTTCGATTATTGAGCCAGTAGCTTCATTTTGTGTGTGTGTGTGTAAGCCCATTCCATTCCCAAATTAATATTTCAGAAGTTACAAATTCCAGGGGGGGGGGGATTATTCAGGAACAGCATCTTCAATTGATGATTTGATTTTAAATATTCAGACTTATATTGTATTAAAATCGTGCTGACTTAATAAAAATATTTGGAATCTAACCGAAGATATATACTTGTATATATATATAGTGGTGGCCACAAAATTGTGGACACTTTTTAAAATTGTTATGTTTTTCAAGTTTGTATGCTTATAGAATATGTTACGTTGCACAAAATGCAAAATTTTTATATCATTTTAATACTTAATTCAATACAAAAACAAAATTCAAATATTTGCAATGCAAAAAAAAAAAAAAAAAAAACGTAATATACTGTGAAATAACTATTGATATACATTATGTAATGATGAGTTATCAGTGCTTAGTGGGGTAGTCTTTATTTTTTATTACAGCTTCACAACGATATTTCATTGAGCTGAAAAATAGTTTTAAGCTCTTCTTTGTTATTACATGATACCAGGAAACAATTACATCCTCAATTAGTTTCTTTTTATTTCACGAGTACCTCATTCGGACAAGAGTTTTCAAACGATGCCAGAAGTTTTCGATAGGATTGCGGTCAGGACTGTTTCCTGGCCAGGACAACAATTTAATGATTTTATAACGACACCAGTCTATCGATTACTTTACTGTGTGGCAGGGAGCAGAATCTTATTGAAAAATAAATGAAACATTCTTGGTAAATAGGTCCCTGATGGAAGGTAGAAGTTTAGATTCCAGAATGGTGCCAATGTATTTTTTGACATTCAATGTCCCATCGATTATATGAATGCGACCGATACCATCTGCTGATATGCATGACCAAATCATGAAACTATGAGGGTACTTCACAGTTGCCTGGATGTAGTCAGGATGTAGCATTTCTCCCATTTTACGTCTTACATATATTCGGCCATCACTACCGAACAACGATATCTTAGTTTCATTCCTCCATATAACTAGTGAACACTAAACATTTGTCCACTTAATCTGTTTCTTTGACCACTGTAGTCTTTTCTAACGCTGCTGTAAATTGAGATGAGGCGTTTTTCGTGGCATTCTACCTCTTAGTCGAGCATCTGTGCTAATCTTCTCCTGGTTGTTTTTGAACTTATAGAAACACCAGCACCATTCTAACCACTTCTGTGGCCGTTGATGACATTCTTCTATATTGGAGACATAGTACATTTTGTTTTTCTGTCTTTAACAGATGAGGCGCACCTTTTTCGGCCTTTTCCTGCTTTTGTTTTTTATTAAATTCGTCTCCTAACATCTTAAACAAAACTTTCAATCGCCAGATGTAGTCACTGAACCACCCAACTAACTTGCAATTTGAACATAGGAAAGACCACTTTCTTGTAAAACGAGGTTTTGTAGGTGTCCAGTCCACTCTTTTATTTGATATCGTCGCTTCTTGACTAAATATCATTGTTGTCTTGGCTAGGAAATAATCCTGATCTCAATGCTATCGAAAACTTGTGACATAGTATGAAAACTCTTTCCCAAATGAGGTATCCATGAACTGAAAAAGAAATAATTGAGTATGTAATTGCTTCCTGTCATCTCGAAAAACGAAGGAATGGCTTAAAACTATTTTCAGCTGAATGAAACCTCGATGTGAAGCTGTAATAAAAAATAAAGGCAACCCCACTAAGCACTGATAACTCATTGCTATCATCAGCATCTAATGTATATCGATAGTTATTGCAGCATACCTTTCTTTGCATTGCAATATTTATATTTTTATTTTTGTATTTTATTCAGAATTAAATTTTCTTTAAAATGATATAAAAGACTTTGCATTTTGTTCAACGTAACATTATCTATACGCATACAAACTTGAAAAACATGACAGTTTTAAAAAGTGTCCACAATTTTGGCCACTACTGTATATATATCCCCTTTTGAAAAAAGGAGTTTACAAATTAAAATCCTGTTTAGGTTCCACATATTTATATAAATCGCTGTTTTCCACAATGAAAGCAATTAAATCAACAATCAGATCTCTACTTAACAATAGCAATCTTGAAGATTGGGAATATCATCTATTACGCTTGACGTGAAAAATTATTGAATAATATGCTATGCCAAAAGTCACTTTAAATGTAACTATATTGAATTTTTTTGTTACCTTATAGTTAAGTATATTATTTATGAGGCTTATGATTGGAATAAAATGAAGAAATACTAAGAATCGTTATACAATTCCTTTAACTACGCCCGCCAGCAATTTCCTGTTTGTCAGATGTGCCCAGATGAATAAAGTTTAAGAACCCCTAATATTATGGATATCTGAAAGATTCATAAGGTTTAGTAAACTGTCCGTGCCAGAGAAATGAGTGCCTTCGTGGACAAGTACAAGAATGTAAAAAGTACAATGAGTTCCTAGCAGACATTTTGCAAGTACAGTGGATAAGTGTTCAAGTAAGATGGCGTAAGTATGGAGCACCAACACAAATGTTGTCTTAGACACTTAATCTTGTAACAAAATAACAAGCCTTTACCAGAAAAAAAACCCTAACTACATTTATTATTGGGTAAAATGGCGATGGGTAAAATTGGGAATGATTGTAACGGAGAGTCATTGAAAAAGATTGATATTAAAATTTAGGCAGATGAAAAGTTTATAGGATTGCAAATCCTTTGTTTGTATTCAAACAGGATTAATACTTTTGTATTTACGAGTTATAATTATGTACGGGAAAAAAAAATAATAAGTTGAATTTCGAACAGTCAGCTGTTTAGGGTTTATTAGTTAGAATTTTCCTCTCCATGAAACAGTGCTTCAATAATCATTTGATAGCAATCATATTGTAAAACTCTTACCTTCAATATGAAACAAGTTCGCATAAACGGCTCAAGGTATTGAAGTTAGAATCATTCGTCTGATACGTCCCGTGCAGGCAATATGTTAATAGAGCTTCCATTGGGTCATCCATCATCAAAGGAAGTTTGTGACGTTAATGCACACACAGAGGCAATTTGCAAGGGCTAGTATCTGGTTCTTGAGTCACAGAATGTGTAAGTGCGTCCTGAGAGTTAAGCCAAGCTCCGATTAATAATTTGTCGCGCGCACGCGTATAAAACTTATACACAAGGAGCTAGAATCGTTGTTCATTCATTTTCTTACAAAACCAGACATTATTTTTTAATTGATCTTATTAATCTTTAAAATTCTAGCACATATATAAACACAAAGCAAATTGAATCTATTATTAAAAAAATTATTCGTACATTCATATGGAATTTTTTTCTTACCTCTTTGCAGATTGTTCGTAAATAAAAAAAATAGTGTACAGGAGAAGTATAAAATTATTATAAATTAATAAACTCGACTCAAGTTATCAACAAAGTTTGCGCTTACATAAATATTGCTTTGTAATAAAATACTGTACTCAGATTTGTAAATTAATAGGCAAAGTACACAAGAAACAAGCCTTCCCCAAATCTATAAGACGAGCGAAATAGACTTACTTAGCTGCAGAACCTGTCTAGAACAATCCTTGCATATCTAACTCAGTAAGTCAATAACGTTATCGTAGGACTGCCACTACAGATGTTGGCGGCTCTTTATTCCTTCTTTCTTTCGATATCCCATCCTTCGGAACAAGCCCCGTGAGAAAATGCTCAGGCCGTCTGGAAACGGACTTCTTTTTGCAAAGGGCCTCCTGTTTTCGGTTCTGTCATCCGTCGGGAGTACTTTCGGCGCGTTCGATTTCCCAAATGCGGATGGGTGTTCCCCAAACGGAGCATTGCTTTTCCTTATTTCCATCCTTTCTCTCGGTACCTCCCGCAAAACCATTCGATCCCTTTCCGAACATACAGTGGTTGCATGCAGAGAATTGTTAATTTCGGGCTGATTTTTCTCTCCTTTCTGGAAACGAATTTCCCATTTCCTTTCAATAAACTCATTGGAAATCGAATTTCGCGGGCAATTCCCATCTGTAAAACACTAACGACGCATTTCTCTCTCGTTTGGTGGAGAATTTTAAATGAAGATCGATGGAAGAATTCAGAATGAGATTTTCTTCTTTGTTCTTTTTCCTTGTACGAAAACAACACTTCATCCACCCCACTTCCAGAAAAAAAAAGCTGAAATGTAATTCTAGTTTTTATAAAATCATCATACATAATACAATTTTTAATTCAATTAATAAACTCACTTTGTTTCAAAATTGTGTGAACAAACATTATTCAAGTATACTTCACTAACTCGCATTCTTTTTTTCACCCGTCTTGTTTGACATTTTCAACTACCTATTTCTACCTTGTTTTCAAAGGTCTCCTAGCACAGCTTATTAATTCTTTGTTAATTATTGTCAACAATGTTTAGATTTACAAAAATGAAGAAGTAATAAAGTAGTTTATCGAATTAATTCTCTATTTAAAATATTATATCTGCTTTCACCAATTACACTCATTTGTTTTTCCTTTTTCGAGTTTATAATTATGTCCATCTGGCCCTCTCATATATTTCTCATATGCACTCTTATATAAACATATATTTGCCTTGGGTCCGAGATAGCAACTATTTGCATGTTGAAAAATAGTATTCCCAAATTAGGTCTTGTTCTTTAACATGATTAGAAAAGACAGCCTTAAATAACTTTTCTTTCATTATAAATAAGTAATACGAATTAATATTACGTGAAACTTTTGTTTTTAGTATTAAAATGATTAGAATTTCAATTGCCATACATCATTATTACTTATCTCTCAACAGTTCTGTACTGATATATGACCACCGGACATTCTACTCACTTTGTTGTACTTTTACATGAAGAATTTTTTTTAAAAACAAAGGTTTGCTATTTATAATTGTCTCTTTATTCTATACAACAAAATAAATCAAGATTATGACATTGTATTGTCTAAAACAGATCCCTAACCCCCGGGTCACACACCGGTACGGTCTGAGGATCAAATGGTACTGGGCCGCTTAAGGAACACTAAATTATTTCTGTTTTGCTTACTGAGGTGTATTTCTCTCGGATTTGTCTGATTTTGAATGGAAATCCCTTTATATTCAATTTTTGGTGTAACTGTATTTTATTCTGAAGACATATTTAAATATAATTAAATTAAAATTAATAGATCAAAAAAATCTAAAATATAAACAATCGACGTCCTCGGCCGCAATCAACGTCAGCGGGCCGCGGTAAATTTATCAAACGTTGACCGATCCGCGGTTATAAAAAGGTTGGGAAATACTAGTCGAAAAGATAGTCCAAAGCGTCATGAAAATATAACTCATATAAAGATTTTAAGGATCTTCTCATTGCGAAAACATCAAACATGAAAACAGAAGAACCTTCTTAGTACTATTTTATTTAATTCTGCATTCCTAAATTTCACTTAATGAAGTGGCCGCGGTAGTCAAGTGGTCTAGGCATAGGATCTTGGCTAGCATGTCATGAGTTCGATCCCCATACCACTGAAGACCCGCCATATAAGGGAGAGATGCACGTAAAATCTGTCGAGAGCTCAAACGTTCTCCCGGTGGTGTGGTAGTTAGGAAAGGGGGGTGCCAGCTCAGGTGTCTTCCGCGTCACTTGACCATGTTCAAAATTATACGGACCGTCCCCAATAGTCCTCGTGTAGATGAACAGAGAGACGTTAATATTCACTCACCTAATGAAAGTTTTATTTTATGTTTCAAGGTGAAAAAAAACTTATTTGAAACGGTAGAAGTTAAAAACAGAATATTAACATTGTTTCTGTATAATATTAATGATTAGTTAAATGAAATGCATAAAAAGGGATTTACAAGTTAGTAGCGAGAGAAACTTAAGAATATAACGTACATTGGATTTTGTTAGGAATAACACAAGCGCAGAAAACTTCCTATGCCCATGTGACAATTTTAAGATTCGAAAAGGAAAAGAAGAGTAAAACAAAAACTATCTTTCAAAAATTTAATTAACTGCACACACACATTTAATGAAGGAATTAAAACATCATTCACAAAGTTTCTTGCGTCGCTTTTTCAGAGGATCTTTTTCTTGTTTTAGTTGAGAAAACAAAAAAATAGGAAATAAAATATACAAAAAAGAAAAACCATGAAGCTACTTTTTTTTTATTCAAGAAAGAAAATCTTTTCTTTTTTTTTTAAAGATAAACTGCCTTACCGCGAAATAAATGTATTTATTTTACATGAAGATAATTTTTAAAAACAATGGGGAAAAAACATTCTGAAGGTCTTAAAACTGGATGAATATAAGTATCTTACTTCTTTGTATGGAACTTAACATAATATAAGCTACATTCCGTTTTTGAACTTTTTCTTAAATTCAACAGAACTATAATTCAATGTCTAATTCCTAGATACTTACAATAGATACTTACAAAAACGCAACAAAATTAATATTTCGGTTAGAAAATTTAACAAATAAGTTTCTTCTTCTGTAAGCCTCTTTGCACGAAAACGGAAGCATACTGTTACCTGGTTTTCGAAATACTTGAAGCAAAATTTATTCGCTCACGAAAGAGTTCACAAATTTGCTGGCTTGTCTCTAAGGCTGAGAATTTGGTATTTGATATACAGAAAATCTTTTGTTTAGAGAAATAAAGAAGCTGCTGCCTTCTAAGAAATCCCGAGCAATCTTTCCAGTTAATTCAAATTTCATAAAAAAGAAATATATATGTACAATATTTTTATACGCATCTCTTTCACTCTTCGTTTCTTGGGAAAAAAGTAATGTTTACACTTTCCATCTGAAATTTTGCGAAAATTTATGGTCTGTTAATGTTACCTAATATTTACTAAATAGAAGTGTTCTGTGTCAATGGTTTTCAAAAATATTTTCTGAAAAAAAAATATATATTTTACTTTTGTGTTGAGGTTTACCTTGATTATGAACATTAATTCTCTCTCTCTCTCTCTCTCTCTCTCAAAGGCACAGTCGTAAAGAAATGGATCACCCTCAATAACTTCTGTAGTTTTCATCGCAAACAGATAAAAATGATATTAATGCTCAAATATAACTAGGTTTTGAAGATCTTAATCAACTTCTAAAATATGTTTGCGTGAATGAACTCATTTTTTTCTCATTTTACATCTTAAAATTAGCCTAAATTTCTAGTTTTATGAAAATCTGTTTATAAATTACTAATGTATGGAGGGTTGAAAAAAAGGACCCTTAATGCTAATTTAATGTCTCAAACGATTCGCGATAAAATATTATCCACTTAATGCTTTTGAAAGCTTTTAGCATTGAATACAACTATTTCAAATTCCGAAAGCATTTAAAAAGAAAAAAGTATAATTATTAAAGTCAAGCACGAAAAAACATGAATTTAAACGTAATAAAATTGTTGTATGATTATTTATTGATGATTTTATCATGGGAATAAAGACATGCAATCCTGAAATTCAAAATTTCATAAAATTTCCTCCCTGTGACCTAAGAAATATTTAATTTTTAAAATGCGTTTGAAAATCGTAAAGATTTAAAAGGCAGTATACTATTCACTAAATTTTAATTATCGATCTAATTGTGTCGCGATGTTAAGAAACGGGAAAACGACATGAATCGTTTTTGCTAAGTATTTTATTACATGGTTATAAACAACAGTTTTCCTCTTGCACATATAGAGAGAGAGTAAGAGATATATTAACATCGCACTATGAAGCAACACAAGTTGGCCGCGGTGGCCTAGTGGCCAAGGTAACGGACTCGTGACCGGCGTGTCATGAGTTCAAAAGGGTCGCGGCAGCCCAGTGGTAAAGGTATCAGATCGTGGCTGGTATGTCATGAGTTCAAGCCCAGTACCACTAAAAGACCCGCCGTATAGGAGAGCGATGCACGTTAAATCTGTCGAGAGCTCAAACGTCCTCCCGTTGGTGTGGTGTGGTAGGTAGGAGAAGTGGGGCCAGCTCAGGTGTCGTCCTCGTCACTTGACCATGGTTCAAAAGGACGAGGTCCGTCGCCAAAAGCCCTCGTGCAGCTGAATAGTGTGATGTGAATATTCACTCACTCACTCATGAAGTAACACAAGGGCTACTGGCGACGGACCTCGTAAAGGTCAATTGACGAAGTCGACACCTGAGCTCCCCCCTTTAGAATCATACCAATTTTATCCAAGAGCGATGAGAAACGCGTACCCCTTCCCCCCTATTGACTATATAATTTAATATTATTGCGAGAGATGGTGGCTTTTGGGAAATTTATTAACGCTGTCAATATACTTGGAGATTGCATTGTAATATTTTCGGTAAGCGTTGTCAATAAGACAATTTGCGTAATTGTTTGTCACGTGTCAGTAATGTACGGAGTGATGTCTGTTGTCGTTGGGTTCAATGTTTGTATCGAAATAAATACCTAAATCTTTTTGAAGTGAATATGAAATAATTATTTCAAGCAATTCGTTTTGGATATTTTTACTTTTCCACAATATCATATAGATGAGATAAAAGGTATAATTTGCTTTTTTATACAGAAGTAAGTTACCGAAATTATTTTGGAAATGTCTGAATAATTAAATGTTTACTAAGGCGATCTCATTTCTGTCATTATTATTTTTTGTTACAAATATATTTTTAACTATTTGTAAAGACTCACATATATTGCAAAAATAGAACAATTCGACAATTTTCTAAAAAAAGGGGGGGGGGGATATCTCTGTCCCTTAGTAACTTAATGGTGGATTCTTCGCCTACGAATGCGTCCACTCTGTATGTTGACGGTTATTTTTTTTATCAGTATAGATAATTTATTTCCATTTAGTTTCCATGGAAGTCCGAATATTTTGCCTCTTAGGAAATATTTCGATGCAAAAATATTCTTAGCGTTGCTTAGTAGGCTAAATTATAAGCCCTTCGCCCGTGCAATGGGATGGATTAAATGGGTCGTTTTATGAACGGGGCATTTTGAAGCTGCGCGTGGATTATAGGTAACCGACATCGCGTCATTTATGATTGTGTTCAGGTGACGAGGATGTCACTTGAGCTGGTACCCCACTCTCTAAAGTCTTGCACTACACTAACGTCACATTTTGAGATACACGTATAGAGGGGATATTTGCATCCCACTGCAATAGGTACAATTTTATAGGCTCATAATGCGACTCTAACGAGATACTGTTATAAAAAATACTTCAGTTTAATCGAAAAAAGATTATAAAGTGAAAGAATTTTCTAAAACATGTAAACGAGGATTAACTGGTATTCTCAAGCGAACGATTCCCTAGGGAGCTTGAAATCATAATTTGCGCGGCACAGTGGCATTTTTTTACAAAATAATATATATCTTTCAGGCTTATCTAGTTAAAGTTTCCCGGCGATGCGATATTATTAAATTATGAATAAATTGTAATGCTACCACTTCAGTCAATTGCAAATAACTTAACGCGACTCTCTAGGACAAAAAGAAGTTTATCCATACAGAAACTCTCGTTGCCAATTTCATGTAATTTAATTAACGGCATTTCTCTGTGTGTATCCGCCATTTTCTTTCATTTCCCTCTGTCCCTTTCTTAATGGTTCTGCTGTGTATTTGTCATTTTGTTTCTCTTCCCCATTGCTTTCGTTCGATAAACTGCATCTCGAATATTTTCTTTACGATTCGCCAAGTATACGATTGGATGATTCATAAATCAAAGTTGGCGCTTTTGGCAAACTTTTATCGTTTCATCCCTGATATATCTAGTTGTTTCTTTCTTAACATGTGTTACGAACTGAGACTCCGCAAATTTAATAATGAAAACAAGAGACACTTTGCTATTCTAATTCCTTGTTAATTTGTATTATTTTAGAACTGCACATAATAGGGGAATTACTTTCTTATTTTCTTATGCATCCGTCATATGGACGAAACCGTCAGGAGACAACGAACGAGGCTTCCTCCTGAAATAAATTTCATAATTTCATTTAGTTGCTAATGTACTCGATCTGTAGAAAAAGTTTTGCCCATGATATGAAAATTATATGAATTACTCCCCCTACACACATCCAAATGCATATTGATTGTTTATTAACACCCCACTCTAATATGAGGTCGAATAACTTCATAAGTTTAAGATTCGGTCAAGTGACGAGAACAGCACTTGAGTTTCCCAGCACGCCAAAGTAAGGACTTTAGTCTCGACAGACTTAACATGCATCAATTCCTCTTCACGAATCTGCAGTGACACCAGTACTTAAAACCAGGGCTCGACAGAAATAACGCTGGACACTCATTCGAGACCATGCACACGCGACTACCAAAATTACAATTGAAAAGTATGAATCGTATCTCTTGTAATATCTCGGAGTTTTTTTTTTTTTTTTTCGTAAGAATATTTTTTATATGTACCCATCGAGCGTTCACGAGACCGCAGCGTTCTCGTTTATTAATTTTGCTCCGACTTTAAATATAAATGTAAGGTTCGCTTTCAAAAGCTTGAGTAGAAAATCATTACAGAATTTAAAATTTCTCCTCTTCTTTTAAATTTTCATTGACATTTACAATTATTTTTAGGTTTTTATAAATGCGAGAGGATTATTTTTTATTTGTGTTAGGAAAGATAACCAGATTATCAAACTGTATTTTTCTCACCACGCACGAAATTATCTAATGGATTAAATCCAAGGAGTTCCGTTTGTGTTTCTGCATGTATTTCATTCTTTTGTTCACGTGTTGTATCTTCAACAGTACCGGTAAGTCAGATGATGTAATTCAAGCAAAATCTTGAAATGCTCCCTTTCGTGCTCACCCCTCCTGAATAGCATAATTAACCCTGACTTTTTGAAGCCTACTTATCCGGTGGTATATTTGTCTTCCTTCGACACTATATTCGGTCGAACACACTGTTTTCTTTCTTCCACGGTTGATCCACTTAAAAAAGGGTATAGTGCAAAGTTTCTAGCAGAAATTCTAACATTTCAAGAGGAGAGATAGGTTTATTATGCTATGTGGCGAGCTATACATAGTCTGATAGATCGTGTAGCTTATTTTTAATGTATACAGTGAAAAGGTATGCAGTGTTTATATTGAACAGAGGATGGATAAAATTGTTATCTGCATTTCCTCATCTGCATTTATAAAACGAAAAGACTCTTTATTTATAGTTAAACATTTATACTTCTACTTCATTTTTTTTAAAAAAACATAACCAAGATCTACTTTAGATTTTTCCATAACCATCACTGACACCTCATAGAATGCTTGATTTTGTTTTTTCTTGCTTCCTATCGCTCTATTTCAACTGGAAAATTATGGTCTCTTTTTTTATAATTCATCGTAATTATAATAACACATCCCTTCTTGCAATTTCTTTAAAATTTAGAAACATTGAAAGAATTTACAACTTTTTATGTCAAACAAATAAAGTTAAATATTCATTTGCTGAATTGAACTCAGTGTCCAACAGCCCATGAGGACCAAGGTCTATCTCATTTTACGTAACCTTAGGCGGTGGGGTGCTAGTGCAGATGTTCGGTCAAGTGGTCAGTCTAACGCGAAACCCCCAGCGTTCAGTTCCCAAGTATGTACTCATGTATCGAGCCACTAAATGGATGAAAGGCTGAGTCGACCTTACCCAGCCCGGGATTTGAACCCCAGATCTGTGGCGTGGAAGCGCTATACACTAATACTCAGCTATTGAGCATCATTCATTTGCTATTAAGTAGAATTTTAATGAATGTGTTATTCCCTATCCATTACTGATGCAGATAATTTGATTTTCGTTCTCACAAGCGTTTTTTAAGTTTGAATTCATTTCATAATATAAAAATCAACCTTTACACAGTACAGGAAGCAAAAAATTTATCAAAATAAAACAATTAAATGGAAAAACAATAACGCTATTCCTAGAAATAGGGTTGATCTGTGATCAAGGGATATTGGAGTACATACAGGAGACTAAGAATCAGTAATAAGTGTAACATAATGTGTACTCCGGTAAACTTCTCCTCTGAGTAGAAATTAAAATCAGTTTAAGAAGACACAAAAAGACATTTTTGCCCCTTAAAAAACATTCAAAATTGTTTGTTTGAGCGTGTTTAAGGATTCTGTTGAGAAATCACCAACTTTTTTTTTTTTAAATTAGATGTTCATTCTTTATTTTATTTTTTTTTTTTTTATCGACTCCATGAACGTGTGCTGCGTTGTATGCAATGAGATCAGTCCTCTCAAAAAATTAGGGTTACAAGCAGTGGCGTAGCTAGGTATCCAAAGGCCTTGGTGCTAAAAGAAATAAGGGCCCGATATTAGTTGGATTCTTTTTTAGGAAAAAAGTAGAAATATATAAATATTTTTTTACTTTACAATGCTGCAATTTTTGTTTACTATCTTCTCTTTCTTGGCATTGTTTGCGCTTAAACGCACACCACTTTTTTTTATTCCTAATTTCAGTTTTATAACTTATGCAATACATTTCGCATGTGTTCGAGTACTTACTGACGTTAAAAGGAAGGAGAAACGTAACGCTACGCTACAAAACGTCGCTGGAAATCCCTGCAAAAGAGCAGAGGAGGAGAGACTGAATTACAACAGCAGATGCGAGAATATTATGAAGCAGGAAACTAGCTTACTATGAATCATTTTATTCAATTTTTTTGTAAATGACTTTGAAATTTTTCTTAATCATCTGACTTTAGAGAATATAAATCACTACAGACATTACCGAAAATGTTTTAATTATTTTTAGGAATTCGAACTAACCATATCATTTATTAATATATATATATATATATATATACAAAAACAGAAATATTTAAGGTGCACAAATCAAAGGGAAACAAACAAATATACGAAGTAATATATTAGCTTTCTCTTAAAGTAAATATCTATCAGTAATGAATTTTTTGCAAAAAGAAGTTATTGTTAAAATTGCATTTTATAGAAGAACTTTTTTTCTTTCTTTTTCAAAAAAAAAATTCAAAAGCTTTTACAAAGGATTATCATAAAATTTGTTCATGATTTAAATCAGAATACTCTTCATTTTTGCACAATAAGTGAATTAAAATTAGTTTATTTGATTTCTACTTCTGAAATGATTTATATATACTTAGAGCCTTGAAAATTTTACTACTCTTAAAAATTCTTCCAGATGGCGCCACGAGCAAGTTCGCTAATTGTATTGAATGTAATGTTCTCGATAAGAAATTTTGTGATTAGTAACTTCGTGTGAAGAATAGGATAGGAAGGGGAAAAATGCTTCAAATTGAAATGAATAATAAATAAAATCAAGAAAAAATGATCATCTTTAATTAAAAGATTTTTAATGTATAGAAAGAATTTTCTTTAAAAAAATTTTTAAAAAAAAAAACGAGCCTTACAGTATACAATGTGTAACATTTGACATGTTATCCTGGAAAATTCGCAATAGCAACTTATATCCTGAAAAAAATTAATCGAGTATGATTGGAAATAATTTTCTATGGAATAATTATATCTTTAATGAAAATTTTATTTAATTAACACAAGGAGTAATGCAATTTTTTATCAAAAATAATTATTTCTTGTTCAATTTGGGGAAGAGCGGTAATGATAATTTATGATAAATAAAATATGACACATATACTTGTGTTTTCAAAGTATTTAAAAACCGTTGAAAAATAGTGTCAATAACAATACCACTGTTAGTTGTCGAAACATTTCGATTTGTGTTCATTTCGAGCTTGAGTTCATCATTCAAAAAAAGCTATGAGTGGCTCGGCTTCTAACAAACTGAGAAGTTAACTTTAAAATCACCACTCAAAATCATGGGAAGTGAGTGATAGTTTTTTTTAAAAAGAGCAGAACCACCTTCGGTCTATGGTAAAAGTAAAAAATGCAGGAAATCTTTAATTTTTTGAACCGTTTGATTCGGAGAAATGTATACGACCACCGAAATCACTGTTTGTCCATTTTCAAATAAGCATTCTGCCGCACATATGTCCCCAATATCTTGACTAACAATACCCAGTCCCCTTGTTTGACGATAAGTAATATCCATATGAGGAGCCACAACATGTGAGGTGTTCTGTTTGCGATAGATCGCAACACCAGCTGCTCTGTGACCTGGTCGTTTAAATTGTACGCAGCAATCAAAGTCAGGTATCGAAACACGTTCGTCATTGTCTAACCATGACTCTGACTAAAGGACTTAGCTTCTTCTCTGATCCTAAAGTGAGAAAACAAAAACAAAGATCCCACGGCCTAGACCGCAGGGGGTGGGGGATGGGGGTGGAGCCCCTCCCGAATGAAGGAGAAAAAACAGAACTTCACTGAATAGCGCGCGCTTCCCCAATTTCCTGTTACGCATTTCCGTCCCTTTTCACAAAATCACTCCTACAAATCTCCAGCAATCGAGAGGAAAGATGTTACACATCAAAAATCAATGGGGAGCATGAACAGGGTAAAAAAATAAATTTTGTGTTGGTGGGCAAACATGAAAATTGACGCCATCGCTTGCGTACCATACCTCACCGAAATTCACTGGGAGAGCGCAGTTTTCAAAATAAGTCTTGGTCAGATGACCAGAAACACCCAATTTCTCTAATTGAAATACCCTTTTTTTATTATTTGTAATATATGTATTTGCCGCCCATCCGATATAGTGGTCAGTGAAGCTGACTGCGGTGCCGTAGGGACTGGGTTCGAATCCCGGAGAAGGCATGGATGTTTGTGTTGTAATCCTTTCTTCTGTCTGTGTTGTATGCCCCCGTGTTATACATTGCGTGGTGCAAGGGGTTTATAAATGTTATATATATATATAACATATATATATATATATATGTGTGTGTGTGTGTGTGTCGCTGGCCTTCTACACCTAAGATTGCGGGTTCGACCCCCGGCCCAAGTCGGTGGATTTTCATGATGCAGAAAATCGACAGCGGCCATGTCGTATGATTATACGGCATGTAAAAAATCCCTAGAGTGTTTGTTTGGCTTGGGTACTCTCGGCGAAATTAAATCCTGGTGCAAGTTTGCATCGTCAGAGCTCAGGTGCCACCCTCTTAGGAGGAAACTGGACGTCAAAATTACTTGCGGTAATTGGTATCCGCCTACACGGCGCCGCACTAAAGATTGATACCAGCTCCTGGGGATGTACTAGGTCTGCAATGGTAAAAATAACAATCAGCAGCCCAATGGATAAATATATATATATATATTGTATGTATTATAATTTTGTGTGTCGTTTTCTATTTTTTGCATTTGTAATATTGATTAGATCACCATCATTTTCTACATTCATAACAAGTTATTTAGGAACGTAATAAAAGTACAAGATTTCATCCTATTCATCGCCACGTTATTTTATCAAACGCCACGTTATTTATGTATTTTTATCAAACGCTACCATGAATAAAAAATGTCCTGGGCAATGCCTAAATCTGCGCTGCGTAATTCACCTTTAAGATTCGGTATGTGTAATGTACCTTTTTTTTCTCATTTACTTTGACTACAGAACAACTGCTATAACGAGCGATTCGAAGACAAGCCGTCCTTGAAAAAAAAGGAGGAACGAACTGTCTCTGAATAACTTGATGTGGTACAACAGTAGTATTTCTGCCGACGTTTTTTGTGCTGCTTTTTACACTGAACTATTGGCAACTCCGTTTGCGTGGAGTAGCGACGTGGAACTCTACGAAAGGAACATGATTATGTTACTAGAAAGGGACCCAAAAGAACACTCCAAGCCTCTATCGATAAGCTCCTGGATGTAATGTTATGGAAAGAAACACAGGACCTTAAATCGGAATGATCTCCTCTTTCATTAGCTGCTGATAGATCGTGAGCTATTAAAGTAGAAGGCATTATATTTATATATATATACACACACTATTCCCGAGATTATACTGTGGTAGTGAAGACACAGATGCCTTGGAGCCAAGATATAAGCACTGAGCTCTGATTGGGAGGGTTGTTGGTGATCAGTTTCTCACTTAATCAAAGAACTCTGTATCTGAAATGGTACCTAAGGGATCGGATAACAAAATGATCGGTTCAACCAAGTTATATTAAATGGGAGACAGTGAGCATTAATTAATAAGAGGGGGGGTTACAGAGCATGTGCAAACATCCAATATTTTTTTCCATCTGTGTTTTATTAATTTTTATAACTTTAGTATATTTTTAAATGTGTATTTAAAGAAGAAAAATAAACACATTCTGTGTGGAAAATATCTGGTCGATTAACCCCAAGACCTATAGATTTGAAATCAATTACAAGCTTACTGCTTTTCTAATAAATTTTCTCTAACTTTCAACGTTTTTAGAAAAGTTGTAATTGATACTACATGATTCTGCCGAACAAGCACTTAAAGGAACTTTTGTAAAGATGCTAATTGTAGAATGGTGGGATTTGTAGATCAACACTTCTTAATCTATCATTAGTAGTTCAAAGCTCAGCGAACAAGAAGATCTTCTCCATCTGTGCAAGGTGTCAAGATCACCAGGCTTCCCCGGAGCACATAATGCGTTGTATGGATCTCACAAGCAAGAATATCTACACGGATCCCTTTCTTGTGCTGGACTTTTTGAGAGTTAACCATTTAATTGATCTTGTCTGACTTCGTCAGACCCTAGAGGATTAGCGCCAACAACAACAGTTCAAAGGTATCTAGTCACACAGTCACGTTGGAATCAAATACGGCTATAATTAGGAGTAAATTTTACGGCAATTTTGTTGTTTTTATTTTATAAAAATTTGCCTTATTATTTTTAAATAAACAGATAATTTAAGAAAATTAATGATTTGTTAAATCTTTGTTATAGAAAGAAGCAGCTTAATATGTTATATCATTTATTCATATAAGAATAGCTTACACTTATAGTAGAGGAATTCACAGCAAATATTAAAGGATGTATCCTTAAGTTAATAACTACTAGGTATGGGATAATTTTGAGGTTTTAAAAAATTGTATTGTTAACCCTTTTTTAGTAAATAAACTCCATGCCCCTCCAAATGAAACGTATGGACTTTTTTTTAAAAAAAAGGGGGAGATATAGAAATGTAGTTAATTCGTTCACAGATATGTACACTGTTAAGAAAAGATATATATTTCGTTTTCTTTTTCTAAGAGGATAAAGCTGAAAAATAAATTCAGCGATAATGTGAGTATGCGTTAGTTACAGCTGTGGGCAATACTTTGTCACAATTATAAGTTTATTCCACACATTTTCGTTTTTCTCTTAAAATGTCTTCACAGTCCATCACTAAATTAATAAAATTTGTTGTTATATTTTTTTTAAAAAAAAGAGGGGAAAGTTTTATTGTTATTGCATTACTTGAAACTTGCCAAGCTACAAATAAGATGTTCGTCAAAAGTGTGAACAAAACGATGTTAAAATATTTCGATAACCATAAAGTTAAAAAGAAATACTTTAAAAAAATCTTGTTACCTTATTAGGTATGTAAATAAAATTGATGACTGCTTTTACTTTAAATGAAGGATAAAAAATAAGATTTCTCTTCTGTGTATGTAGTAATTTAACCCTTTTAAGCGCACTCAAATCTGTTCTCAGAAAAGGAAACTAATTCGTTCGATATAATTATTTAAAGGAAAGCTTATTTAAAAGCTTAATAGCTTATTTAATAAAGAATTAGATGGTAAGACGTTAAAAGGTCTGGTCTTTGATCGCTATCAACTTTGATTGCTACGTTTGTTTATGTAAATTAAAATCTATGTCCACAAAAACGTGAATAATATTCTTGTAAGAATAGCTTAGAAAGAGAAAAAATGAAGCCGTGAAATAATGCTCCTTTTGTATCTTTTCTTCTTTCTCGACACTTTGCGTTTATTTTGTTCATCAAAAGTTTTATACGATTTGTGTCTGTAAGTAAAATGTCTTTGTTGAAAGAAAGTTTTTGTCTTCTAAAAGAAACACCTCGAAATCATTGGTACCGAAAATGCTCCCTCTGGAAGAAATGAACCCCAAAACAAATGAATCAAAATAAATAAGCTGATCAATGAATTTGAACTGTAAATATTTAGTTTCACGGAACAAAACCATTTCAGTTATATTACGTCGACACAAATTGAAATGAATAGACGAAGATACTCATCCTAATAAGATTGTATTAGATTCCCACATGAAATATGAAATTGGACCGAAAGATGGCGTAGTAAATGACAAAGAGAAAATAAAATAAATGTATATTGTGAAAAAGTTCCCAGTTCTCATTTATTTCGGAGAATGTTTCTTTCAGAACTTAGATAAATGAGAGCATATAGCATTAATAATATATAATAATAATAATATCGTGAGTAATCAAGCATCAAAGTAGCTTTTTTTTTTTTTTTCAATACATAAAATCGAGGGGCATTCTTTTTTTTATGTGTTTTCGACCTTCGATTGAATCATTAACTAACCAGACAAAAGGTAGGAGGTGGGAATGCCTCCTGACACTTAGCCATTGCTTGCACAATTGATACTCCCTACGAGGAGACTTGGATTCATCTCGTCACTTCTAAAACAAAGAAATAAAACATATGGATGTACTGAAAAAAACAGAAGAAGCTCAAAAAATATTCACCAGAAAGATTTTAGCTATGTTTTTTTCGTAACACAAAAGATATGTTGCCTGTTGAGTTTATGAAACCATGGACCAAAATGATTGCATCTGTTTATTGGTAGGCATTACCACGACTCAGAAGAGTGACTCAAAGTAAAAGAAGAATGCTAACTTCTAAAATTGTTCTCATAATGTTTCACAGTGCTATTGTAACACAGCCACTTCTAGAACAATTTAAATGATACATGTTTGATTAACCAACCTACAGCCTTGACTTAACGCCGAAAAAATTTCCTCATCTCCTTAAACTGATAAAGTAACTTCCTGAGAAGCCAAAGCTTCCAGACAAATAAAGAACTCTTCAAAATCTTCAGGTTCATCTCAAATCAGTGATGGCAACTTCCTTTGAAAAGGTCTGCCCATCGATATGACGAATGCTTGAGCAATTATGTTGAAAAGTAATCGTGTTTGGCCACAGTAACGGAAAAAGAAACAATCTTTTTTCTTTACTTTTGTCCTTTTTTGTGGTTCGCTGAAGATTGGGAAAGAAATATTCCCCGTATGACATGGGTTGTTTCTACATTGACGGTAAGCTATTCGATGCAAATTGTTCGAACCCTGAATTTTTATGTGTTTAGAATGGAAGTTAGGATAATAAAATGCTCAGTTAAGTTTTTGCCATTTGATAGGATAGAGGCTTTAAACTATACGAGGCTCGTCTTCAATAAACCTAGAGTCGCGTTTAGTATGATGCTAATAGGCCATGATTTTTCTGATACAGGTTGATTGGAAACAATTTATTTCAACAGGTTCGTCATATTTCTAGACTATATATAGATGGCACCAATTACATGATGGATATGAAGACATGTTTGCATAATCGTATTGTACCCATCAACTATACAATGTTTATTTATCACTTTATTGAGATCTAGCTAAAATTCTTCTTTCTTTTCATTTCATTTTGAATCGTTGGATCAATACTAATCGAAAAATTTGAATGTTTCATAGAAATGGGACACATTACTGTAAAATGCCTTAAGCAAAAAGTTTTGTTTCTTTTCGTGTCATGGAATTATGATGTATTCAATAATATTTTCATATTTATAATGAAAATCTCACACTGAAAATAAAAATCGTAAGCCATTTTTCCGAGATATAGTTCAAGTTGTAATATATTCAATTTGCGACTAGCATTCATATTTAAATAAACATATTCCCTCGCTTAATTTTTCGTTTAATTTTATATAAACCATCCAAAATTTTCTTAAAGATCATAAAAAAATAACCTTATTTGAATGCATGAAGAGATAAGAACATTCTGAATATTCAGATAATATTATTTAGTTTTTCTTCACTTCAGTACGTAGTGTGTAGCCCGTAGTTTACTGGGCCCCTTTCTCACTCAATGTTTATTTTTTGGACCGCAGAAAGTTTCCTTCTCTTTTATGTCTCATTGCAAATGGAGATCGACAAAGTATTTCACTGCACGTCTAAGACTATTGGAGAGCATTTATTGAATTCAAATGCCACCTTAAATTTGTAGGTTTCCTTAACATTACATATTCATAAATTGTGAGGTGAAAAAAAGCGCTACCAAAAAGAGAAACTATTACTTCGACAATCAGACTGTGCCATTTCGGGAAATCGAATTCGTGACCGTGAGAAACGTGTCCTTTTCATCGAAAGATGATCAAGATCCCATTGGTACTTTTTCAGGGGGATGCGTGTTTCATTACTTAGAATCTCATTAAATAAAGGCGACTTTTCTGGGATCAATACGGGAAGGGTTCCGTGCCAAAATAATTCAACCCACAAAGATAGTTCGTCTCATTATCGAAAACAAATTGTACCATCATCATCATCATTGCCGTTCCTAATGAAGATTGGATGGCACCCGCTCATGAGGTCCCACCTTATTAACTGGAGTGCTCTAATAAGGATTCGAAACCGTCGAGCAAAATAATTTTGGGTTGGCTGATTTTATTGGCACACTATTTGACCAAACGACGTCGAACGCTAGTTTAATTAAGGAAATGTAATCGTAATTGGAAGAAGTAATTGAGTTCCACCTAAAAAATTGCACAAATCATCACATGAAACTAATCTGTCATTAAAAAATAAAAATTAATTTCCGCAGAGATTTTATATTGCAATATGTCAAATACATTAAAATGTTTGGTGTCGATGTGATTGATTTGAGGAATATTTCAACTCTTGAGCTTTGGCATAAAACGGATTTCAAGTTAAAAATTCAAACTACGCCTTAAGCAGAATGGAGAACGAATGTGACAAAGAACAAAATAGGATCCATCCTAAAATAACATGATGCTTACGAAGAATTTAAATCTTTCGACATGGACTGATTTTGAAGTCAATTGTTTGTCGTTTAGTTCCCTCCAGTAATTTTTGCCATTTCATACGTCACAGCTTAAACATGTCGGAAATTTATGTATTTCATGACCTTGGTAACCTAGTGGTGAAGGTCACGGACTCGTGGCTGGCGTGCCATGAGTGCAAGCCTAGTGCCGCTGAAGACTCGCCGTGTAGAGGGGTTGGTACATGTTAAAACCTTCGAGACTCAAACGTCCTCGCGTAATGTTTTGTGGAGAAAGTGGAGAGAATATTAACGTCGCACTCTTCAGCTACACGAAGGCTTTTGGCGACGGACCTCTTCATTTTTAATCATATTCAAGTGACGAGGACGACACCTGAGCTGGCACCCACCGCTCTCCTAACTACCACACCACACCAATGGGATGACGCTTGAGCTCTCGACAGATTTAACACACATCGCTTCCCTACACGAAGGGTCTTCAGCGGTACTGGGCTCGAACTCATGACATGCCCGCCATGATCCGATACCTTGACCACTTGGCTACCGCGGTCAATGTCAGCTCATTCTCGTCACTTGATCCTAGTTTAAAATTACCAGGATTGTGTCGCCAATAGCCCTGGTGTTGTTCTACTGTGCCATGTTAATACTATAAGTACACTCACCCAGTGTACTTTTCTTATCAAACGCCCTGAAAGGCTTCACTTGACGTATTTCAGCTTGAACTCGAATGCCATGTGACACCAAATTTTTAATACGATGTTCACATAATTTCAAAATGTAAGATATGTTAACCTAACTCTCAATCGGCAGCAAGATTTATTTGCCGGCCACCAACATGGTTGACCCGTAAATTAAATCCTTAAGTAACGGCAGTAAAAGGGCTCATTTAGCCCACCTCTATTCGTATCTCACCTCTGTTTTGATTGTTACACAGTTTCGACCCATTGGATTGTTAATTGCTGGCCTCCCCCTCAAACCATCGTCCTATTTTTTTAGAAATAATACCAACTGTTTAATTACTTTTATACTGTTATAATTTCGATATTTTAAGCACAATGATTTTACACACAGGGTTTAACGTCAGTAGAACTAACGTTATCTACTTGTTAGTTCGAACTCAATAAGAATGATAAAAATCAAAGAGGCGAATAAAAATGAGGGCGGTCCTTTAAGTATGATCCGAAAAGTTGATGACGATTTCTACAAACACGAAACGACTGTTCTACGATGTATCTCACTCGGTGAAGTTAAAAAGAAGGGATTTATTTCAAGACGATTCCTTGGGAACGTTTCAGTGTGATTAGATCGGGACAGTTTGCTGCCCTCCACGCAGGTTACGCGAGATATTGGCTGTAATTTATGCCTGAAAACGAGCAATGCGTGCGCGTTCTCCGACCGTCATCAGAAGAGTCGCTGTTGCGTAAACAAAAGGCGCTTGTGAGTTATGGAGAAAAAAAAGAGAGAAAAAAAATTATTTTTAGGAAGGGAAGCGATGTTTTCTCTCTCTGGGTGTGTTGAATATCTGCGAACGAAAAGGAAACCGAGTGTTGTTCCACGGAAACGGGAAATTATTTGTGAGAGACACGATCACCCCGCGGTTCAGTGCTCCTGCTTCGAATGTGATTGGAAAGCCGCCTAAAATAGCCATCTAATTAACCAAACCTTTCACTGAGTTATGTAGCGGACAGGATTGAAAGTGAATTGCACACAATAGCAAGGGAAATGAAAGCTCTTCCTAAACACCATTGAAAAATATAAATTCAATTTCAACTACGATGGCGTTAATGTTCTGTATTTTTATTTCAGAGTGATATCTATGTTCAAACTATTTTTCACAGCAACAGAAGCATTCTTCTTCACACTTCGGATATCTTTTTCAAAATGTAATTAATATCATTTGGGTAACATTGTTCTTTCTGCGGTTTATAAAATAGATAAAAAATGCATAAAAAAAGTGCTTCCATTAAGGTAAAGGTAAAAAAAAATGTACGCATTAAATTTAATTACAGTGTCGGCTCGGTGTCTTAGAGGTAGCATGCCCGCTTTGTGGGCCCAAGGTTGCGCGGTCGACCCCGGCTGGAGTCGGTAGTTTTTATGGATGCGAAATTAGTAGACACACACACACGCAGGTCATATGATTATGTGGCATGTAAAAGATACCTTGAGCATCAAATTGGCTTTAGTACTTTCGGCAAAATTATATCCCTGCAATAATCAGCATCCGACGAGAGCTTGGATTAAAAATTAATTCAAACGTTCAAATTTGGTAACAAGGTCTCCACTAGGTGGTGCCACCAAAAAATGGCTCTCACATTTGGAGACTTGCCGTGTCTGAAAAGGCTAAAATGCTAAAATTCAGCTCCATTGAAGCAAAACAGTTTAATTATACTACATGCAAGCCTACAGTGTTATAATTATAGAATAGTTTTCAAATAACAGTAAAGGCCGTGAGTTTTAATAAAAAAAAAAAAAAATACAGGAATATTGTTCTGCATACTTTTAAACCATTTGCTTCAAGCGATTAAGTGGCACCAGTTCTCTGAAAAAGTCGAAATTTTAATCAGAAAAATATCTATCCTTTAATCTACTACAAATTTCTGTTAGAGGGAAACTCCTCAAAAATTTTCATTGGAAGGTCATTAACGTCTTCCTCTTACAAGTTATATATTCACAAAGTCTTTAGTATGTTAACCATTTTGTACATGCAACGTGAACGCAGAATATTTTTATCTGGAATAAGATACATTCTGAGTACGGTAGTTGATTGGAACCCTCAATTAAATGTACCTCTTTTTTGTAACAGAAATACTTGTTAACCGCTGATATTTCTCCAATACCATTTAATCACTTAGATGAAAAATACGCATATCCCTAGAAATGGTCGTATATGTGAGTGTAATGATCAATATTATTGGTTAGAGTGAATATCTGATACATGATTCTAACATTTAATCGATAAAAGTACTCAATTTTCATCTTCTATTTTTCTCTCGATGGGTGAGAATAATATTTTATCTTTTTTCGGGTATTCACATCTTATAACTTTTAGCCATAAAGATGCAAAGTTTTATGGTCATAAAAATTTAAGAATAGGTTTTTTTCTCTCTTAAAAAAGTATAATGAGCATACCAAAATATGAAAAATGGAAAAATGAATGAAAATTTTACAAAAATGAATTCAATTTTTTCGCATAGATAGATGAAACATTTGAAATTGTGATAGTTCCATGAAAGACCCAAACCTTGATTATGATAGTAATAAGTAATTTTTTCCTTTTATTTATTTGATGTACTCTGCTGTTAAGTATTGGATTCTAAAACAGAGTTTTATAGTTTTAACAAGAAACTTGTTGCGCTGATTCAGTAATATAAAAATAGGAGCCCGCATTGTAAACACATAATATACACATTGTGAAAATACGTAACAATATACTACTACAATGTGAGGGTGCGCATTTGGAGAAACTTTTTCTTTAAAAATAAATTAAAAGTAAAAACACTTTTTTAAGCACAAGCTTTTATTTAAACGTTCTAAAAAGAATAAAATAAACTTTTCCTTTAAAACTTTTTTTACTATCAACTTATAACGTCATTACACAATTTATATGATATAAAAGCTTGTCGCAATATTTAAGTACTCGTATTTACTTAGTTTGAATTTTTAAAAATTAAAATCATTGAGGTAAAGTTATTTATTTTACTTGTTTATCTACACAGGTAAATCTCGCGACAAGCTTTTATATCATATAAATTGTGTAATGACGTTATAAGTTGATAGTAAAAAAAGTTTTAAAGGAAAAGTTTATTTTATTCTTTTTAGAACGTTTAAATAAAAGCTTGTGCTTAAAAAAGTGTTTTTACTTTTAATTTATTTTTTACTTTTTAGTTATCGCTGGACAGGTTTCTCAGCCTGTTCAACTCATTCAACGCTGGTTCACCATCCCTGATTTAGCTGAATCAATTCTCGCAAAAAGGGTATTAGACGAAAAACACAATTTTTTTAAATCCATAATTTTGTCAATCTTCGTGCAGATCTTGGGTAATATTGTTCTACACACGAAAAAAAGGTTTCGTGAAATTATCTTAATAAATGACGAAGTTATTAAATGTTTAATTAAAATTTTGACTATTTTTTCAAAAATCTTAAAGAATATATCATTTATTTGAAATATTTTGAAGGTAAGAGATATATTTCTCTAACATATTAGAAGAAAAATCTAGTTATTTATTAAAAAACTTCAAAAGGCATTTAAATACTTGTATTAATCAATAAAATGCTTAAAATTCAAAACGCATGTTGTAGTAAAAAAAGAAAGTTTTATCAACTAATGATAATATTTTGCTGGACATTGGATATTTTCTACGTAAGAATCTATTTTTTTAATTGCTCAGGTCATCTTTAGAAACTTGATTTTGAAAAATAATTAACCATCGCATTATTTTTATACAGTCAAACCTCCATGTAACGAACCTCTATTTTGGGAATTTCTCTATTTTAAGAACTTTTTCATGGAACCAAGCACATATTACTCTTTTCTTCGTAAAATAACTCCAAATAGCGAAGTGCATTTCCTATTTAACGAAATTTTTCTTCTCAGATTCGATTTTTTTTCCTCCTTATTTTTAAAATATTTCCGGTCATTTTGCAAATTATTCTCTTTTGGCACATTTTATGGATATCAATAACCTTGAGCTGGTTTTACAATGTACCTAACTCATCTAGAGAAGCAAAATTGCCGTAATTTTTCAAACAAAAAAAAACTCAAATAAAATTAACAGATTCTATTTGTAATTAAATTTAAGGACACATGTCGTAGTGTGTGTTTAGATTACTGGTGATAAAATGAGGTATATTTAAATTACTCGTAGGCTTAAAATTAGAAAATTTCTTTAAAAAAAATTCATTCATTTTAATATAAAATTATTTTTTTAATTGAAAATACATTGCATTTCTGGATAATATTTTTCTCTTATTGTTTTCCTAGCGGATTAATTTTTGATGGGTAAGATATATATAAAAAAATGATCCTTCCGATTCCGTAATTATTTTTTGTCTGGGTTTCATAGATTAAAGTTAGATAAATTTTTTTAAAGAATTTCTACAATGCTCCATCTCAGTTTAACTTGGCAGCGTTGAGAAAGGTATACAATGTACCAATCTACTTGAAAAAAAGCTCTACTTTTTTGTTTTGAATTTAAATCCAAGAAAATAGATAGAAATTTGTAAAAAAATTGCATTCGTTGTAGAAATTAGATTATTTTTAAGTTGTAGAAACGTAATTATTTTTTAGAGAAAGTTAATTAATGCTGTCAATAGCGCAACGTTATGAAATTCCAGTTTGGCTGAAAACCGATTTTCAACGCCAACTTTTGTCATTGTTGTAAAAATAACATTATTACAACAATGCAGATATATCAAAGTTGGCGCACCAAACTAGTTTAATGTTTTTAATTAATATCTTTTAAATTAATTGCAATATCGGAATATAAATTGTCAAAACATGCATTGTCATCCAAACTAAACGTGTGTACAAAATTTCAGCTCAATAGGGTGAAGATATCAGCTTCAAAATTGAGTTGCAAGATTCCACCCGAACAAATTACATACATACATACATACATACATTGTAAGTTAAATAAAAGCTTGTAATAAAACCTACTTTTAATGATTTGAAGGAACTAAAACCAAACTAATTATAAGAAATTTAACATTTTTGGTCTTTATCCAGTAATCGGGTTTATTTTTTCTTGTCTGCATCTGTGAATTGGCTTTTTATGAATAATGAAATACAAATATTATATGCTTATCTGCTCGAGATGATACTTAAAATGATAGTTTCATCACGTTTTAACTATTCAATTCCTTTCGATAGAGTGATTTATTATAAATCAGTAACGTTTATTCTTTAAAAAAATCTCATTGACTAAAGTTATTTTTGAAATCCTTTTGACAAAATTTTTTCCTTGAGATAGATAAAAACGATGTGTAAGTGAATGAGAAAAAATATTACAACATAAATAAGAAAGATAAATTGATGCAACTCGTAAAATACAACAGGTAATATCAATTGAAGATATAAATTGAAGAATTACGTACGAATAACTCCTTTTGACTGCAAACCACTACATATGATACTTCGTAAAAAGCGAAAAAATTAATAAGATAATTGGTTGTATGAAATCTATATCTCAAAGGGGCGCGAAAAAGAGTTTTACGAAGTACAAGATGGAATGATACCAGAGTTTATGACACACATTCTTCCAAATCGGCTGAGCAACTACGATAAAATCTGAGGTTTATTGCACCCACATTTGTGTTTATGGAGATGACAAAGCGCCGCCACAGCAAAAAAAGATTGTTTTACAACTAGTTCGAAATCTCATTTCCTGAGATCTACAAGGAAATATTTATACATAAACTCAAGTACAGTTAATAAAAGCTATTGCAATGATAATAATATCTGTTACAAAGATTGGGAAGTAGAAAACATCGATTAGACTTTTTAAACATATGCCATGGTTATCGAATTTTTTAAACAGTTATAAAATAATTAATAATTTTACTGTGGCATTTAAGATTTGTTCCATCTCCGTGATTATTGGAACACGTCTAAATATACTGAGTGAACGAAAAGTATGACTGCACTTTCAAATGTTAAAAACAAAAAAAATACATAAAGAAATTAATTTAAGCTTTGTTTTGTTCCATATAGAAAGCAAAGTTTTTTTTACAAAGCTTTATTGCACAATTTCAATGTGCGCACCATTAGTTGCGTGCAAGCCATCGAGTTTATACGAGATCTCTAACCACGTTCTTTGAAGCATTGCAGGCTCAACAATCTAACTGGCCACTGTAATTCCCTTTTTCATTTCTCATCAGTGTCACTCGTTGAAGATTGGTAAACAATGTTTTCCACGTATCCCTACAAGAAGTCCAAAAGTGTTATGTCTAAATATCTGGATGGTGACGCTACTGGACTTTCTTTTCCCATCCATCGCCCGGGGAACATTTTCTCACTTCACAGGAGTTGCAGATTTAAATTCGATAAGCCATGCTACAACTTGACCTTTTTCTTGTGGTGAAGCTCTTTTGAAACCAGGATGTTGGAAAACGGGGACATTGCGCCATCTAGTCTGCCTTTAATATTTTCTATTTTGAACATAAAAAACCGGAAGGGAAAGTCTTTGTTTATGTTGGTGCCAGTTGGCGAGAATTCTTTTGTATAGACTTAGCTCTGAGCCAACTGTTTCAACCTTTTTGTATTCAGTTCGAAAAGTATAGCGATCCCAAATGATTGGAATCCGTTTTGCTTATTAAAATTTGTTAAATTTACAGTCCATTTAATTATTTTAGTCAACAGTTTATTTATTTTCAATTAATTTTTGAAAGTGTAGTCATATTTTTCAGACACTCTATGTATTTTATCTTAAAATGAGTTCACCAGAACTCTGTAGAAATAGTATCTCGAGCATGTATTTAGAGATCACTCGTGACATTTTTCTTTAAAACGGATAGAAGTAATTTAAATATGCCCGAGATTTTCTGTGCCCTGTCAAGTGATTCAATTAGCCGCCGATAGAAACGAAGCTCTCGGGCCGTGTCATCGGAGCTGTTCCCCCTCGCCACTCAACAGAAGAGGAGAGTTCCTTAACAAAAGGCGTTCGGACGGCTAATGGAGTCGTTTTTTGAGTGACAGCGAGAAAGGAGGATAGATATCGAAGAGTATAAAAGCTTCTCTCTCTCAAAAAAGGAAGAAGTTCCGCCCTAACAATGGAATCTTAAAAAGATTCGAACTGAAGCAGCGAATGATGGAAGTGCTCGAAGCTGGTTTGTCTCAATTGATTGAAAAATGGAGAAGTTACTTCAATCTTGAGGAGTGCGTGATTCTTTGTACGCTTATTTATTTATTTCTATAATGGAACGTGCTTCCACCTTTGGCAAAGACTTTTTTTTCCCAAAAGATATTTCCACACTTATTTCGAATTTTTTTTACATAGGTTATATGATTTGACTTATTTCCAAAGTATAATCCTAATAAATTTCCTTTTTAATTCGTTTGAAAGAATGATTTAATGTTTTTAAACACTTCATTGCATTGTTTGACATGTTATACGTCTCAAGTAACACACTTTTGACTAATTTCATTTCATTTACTTTTATTCTTAGATAATATTACGTAATAAAAATTATACCTGATAATTTAGATATAAGTGGATTTTACATTCTCTCTATTGACAAGAGGTTTGGCTCTTCAGAAAAAATTAATGGTCTTAATGAAAGTAGTTATTTTAATGTAATTAATGCAAGATATAAACACAAGTGATGTTTCCCTAAAAAAAATTTTATGTGTTTATCTGTTCATGAAAATAAAATCTTGGAGTAGAAAATATTTATCACTCCTTTCATATACACAAATCTTGTAAAAGCTGAAAACAATCAATAATAACTTACAGTCCCAAAAATTTCCTTTTTTTTTTTTTTTTTTTTTTTTTGCTTTTATGCTTGCAAATTATCTGTTGGTTGAAGTATAACGAAAAGATTTTGATTAGAACAAAAAAATAGAAAGGTTTAATAACTAATACACTAAGAGTAGATGAGGAGAAAAAATGTTTTTTTTTAAATATTATTGTTATTATTATTTCGAACGAGATTCATCCTTTTTAAGGGGATGTTATGCAAATCATTTTAAAACTAGAAAAAAATTACGGGAGAAGAGGAGACAGTAAAATTTACCACTGTTACTCTTTGAGCGAAATATTTAGGCATAAGAGCTGCTTTCTCGTCCAATCATTATTAATCTATTGGTGTTCAAGAATAGTTTCTTCCTGTCTGTACATTAATCATTCTATTTTGAGGCACACTTGATGCGCTATTTTGTGATTAGTGTAGCACTAATGATACCCAGAAGGAAAAATATAACATGTCACATTTTCAATTGGCGAGATTTGGTTAGCGTAGTATTGGAGTAATATTACGGGGTAATGTCACAGCCAAAACTACTGAGCCTTAAATGAATCACGCCCAATGCTACGAAGTTTGGCGAGTTGTAGATATGCAGAGGGGATTGCCACCTCAAATGTTCACTTCATAAAACCACGGTTAAATTTATGTGATACACTGTTTGCGTCCAGAGGTGGATTATATAAGTGGCTGGCAGACCTGGTGGCCGCCAGGGGCCTCAAGTTTGATGAATCCCAGTTATAAATCGAACGTGCAACCGAAAGATTGGATTTGAGTCATGTATCAGCCCTACACATCTTCCTTTTGTTTTTCTGTGTTGTTGCAATCTGTACAAATTTTTCGCATGTGTTTTCTTTAGCCTAAATTTTATTTCGAACAAATGAATACCATTCAAGTCAATCCAGTTAGTTTTTAGTTCAAAGCCATTTTTAGTTACTCTAGGATACATCTTACACTGATGGGGAAAAATTCTAGCATGAAGAAAAAATTATTGTAAGCTAATAAAACTTCGGCAGTACATTTATCTAGGTAACATATTTAATTGATTAAAGTTTCAAAATCACAGGCTAATGTAAGCGCGAGAAGAGAAAATTTCAAATTTGAAATGATGGTAAAAACGGATGTAACCGCCAGAATTTTAAATTCAAGCATGTAAACGTGAATACAACGTGTAGTACAAATATCAAATATCAATTTGTGGAATGGAATTGCAAGGTTATAGCTCTTGGTCGATCAACATAAGGTTGTTTGATTCTGGTTGGGGATGACGTTGTCGTTGCTGTCCAATGATATCCCATTCACGCTCGATTGGAGAAAGATCTTGTGATCCAGCAAGTCAAGCTAACACACAAGGTTGGTTTTCGAAAGAGCATGTTGGGTTACAACACGGCAAGAGGGCACACGTTGTGGCAAGGGTTGTTGGACCCCCCCCCCCTTTAATGATGTTCATAAATGACAGTGCAACAGTATGAATCTGCCGTACAAGTTTACACTCAGGATGCGTAAATTCACCTCGAAAGTGCTCCTGGAACAAGAAGCGACTGTTCCATAAGGGCTGTCATTAAAAGAGGAAGCTGGACAAGCTCGCAGGCATCAAAAAAGAAAAATGCTTTTCGGTGAAAGTTAGCAGATGTATCCAGAAGAGTTGAGGTTTATGAAACTGTTATAGAACACACATTTTATTGTGTTTTTTGATGAAAGGTTATTAACCCTGAAATTAAGGAAAAAAAGCTACACAAAAACTAAAGGAAACTTACGAAGACGATATTGAAATTTTATTTTTGACGTTATAAATTGGATCAGATTTTGCTATTTTTAAAAGAAAACTAAAATACAATGAACACTCCCACTAGAAATGTATCCAGTTCTGAGAGAAATTCTATTGTAGGGATACTTTTCCTAATGTAGAAATCCTTTTGAAAATATTTTTAGCAATACCGATATCGAATGCATCAGGTGAGAGATCTTTTTTTAGTTTTAGAGGGTGTTAAAAATCATTTAAGAAGTACAATGGGAGAGAAGACAAATTGAACAACATGGCCATACTATAAATAGAACAAGGTGTTTTGGACAAAATAGATGCGACAAAAATAATTTTTGAATTTGCCAAAAAAGAAATCAAAAAGTAAAGTTTTTTAGCAAATTCGTAAAGTTTTCAATTTTTTTTAATGCAATTAAGATTTTTTTCCCGCCGTTTCGCCTTTCAAGTGTACTATTGGCAATAAATTTTATTTTGAGAATTCAAGGTCAGCGAACCTTTTCACTATTTTAGTTTTCCGACTCTTGAGCGGAAGGGCCTCAAACCCTTTACTGCCATGGGCCTCCAACTACCTTAATCTGCCTCTGGCTGCGTCAAGAAAATCTTCGAGTACAATAAAATTAAGCATCCAAAAGATTTTCGATTAAAACAAGAGGCATGTTTCATTCTTATGACTACAGTCCGATAACATGGAGTGAGGGTTCACTTACGTCATCCTAAAAAGCAACACAAAGGCTTTTGGCGACGGACCTCGTAATTGTGAACATCGGTCAAGTGAGGAGAATGACTCCTGAGCCGGTAACCCCCTCTCCTAACTTCCACACCACACCAATGGGAAGACTTTCAGCCTCGATAGATTTAACGCCAATAACATGGAAAAGGTCTAAACAAATATTTTTCTCTATATCGAATGACAAAATATTTGTTCCAAGCATTTGAGCTTTAATTGGCTTAATATGTAATACAATACTGTGTTCTTCTGAATATCCTTGGATGTCCTGAAAATGGTTTCCATTTTCCGAGGAAATGGATACCAAAATTCTTGCCCCACCCCCCAATTATAAATATTTGTTGTGCTCAAAGTATTATAATTAGACATCCGTTTGTTTGCTTTTTTGATATATTGTAAGTACTATTGTGATTTTTTACAACACCATTTACCTCCGCAAATTTCAATGTCTGCCTCCTTGGTAGCTCGGAGAATGACTAAATGGTATTCCAGATACCACCAAGTGTTCTTTAACAAGTCAAAAATTAGATTTATCAAGGGCCAGCGGGAATCGCATATGCTTAGTACATAAGCACGCAACCTATGCCTTTTATGAAGAATTTACCAAACTTGTTTGTGATAGTTGAAGTTCACGTGTTTCTTCATAAGTTGATTTAGGACTTGATTGAAGCGAATACCGAACGTGTTGCTGCACCCATAATAGCCTTGTCATTTCTAGGAAGATCCTTAACGCTGCCTGTTGCATTGAACAGATCATACCATCGCTTTATTTATTTTACACCAGAGAGAATGCTTCCATAACAGCGTCGAAATTTGTACTGAACATCAATGGATGATTTTGTTTCGTGAAACCAAAGCACACATTGGGATTTCTCTTGAATCGATGACATTTCACCAAATAAGTTGTCTCTCTTCCCTGAGCAGCTCTTGAAAGAGCATTCACACCTTATACTGCACAAAAACTTCTAAAACTGACATCCGATGATTCAAAAGTTACATTAGTATATTAAACAGTTATTTTATAATTACAGCAGGATTTTGGTTCACTCATATCATCTATTACTTGTTTCGTAAACAAAACTATGTTTTTACTATAGATAATTCTTTTCTATAAAATTAATTTTATGCAATGTTGAATCAAACTTACACAAAGTCTTTCGACGAGATATTTTGTTGCTTTGAAGCACAGTCAAGAGGGGAGAAAGAAACTCGAGATGGCTCGCTTTACATCTACACTATCCCCTCTAAGTTCTCATTGAAGACAAAGTAAAATTAAAAACTAAAAGGACTCTTCGTTCCATTTTCGATCTTTTTCTGAATTAAATTTCAAACCATTATGTCATTCCTCTCAGATTGTAACACTTCTAACAACTCTGTCGTGTCCCTCTTTAAAATTTAAATGTAATTTTAAAACTCGTATCCGCGACGACCCCACAGCAGTTCTCGACATCCGTAGAAAGCCTCCATTAAACCACTGTTCCTTCCAAAACACGTTTGTTCATCTCTTTCATCTTCTCTGATCAATATGTGTTTGTTTCCACGGAACAATCTCACTTCCCCAACTTAACCACTCGAGATGGGGGGGGGGAGGCCTTAATCGTGTTTCTGCATTAATTAAAAACGCAATTAACACGTCTCTGAGCATCCCAACAAATGTCTGGGGCGCTCTTAATTACCGGGGCGCAATGAAAGCTCTCCTAAAAACTCATCGGAAGAAATGAAAATGTTGTCCTTTGGAAAAATACTTTCGCAAATCATGTTTATGCAAATATGATAATGGAGTTGTTCTCTGCGAATCTGAGGAGGGCATAACTTTATTATTCGAAAGAAATATCGTGTGTGAGCATCGCACATTCGTTAAGAGTGTGCGATGTTTGTTTTTTTTTAAAAGAAACCTAATGCTAATTAAATTATTAATTCAAGTGGTTGAATGTACTTCTTGAATTTCTATCAGAGCAAGTCTTTTTATTCGAATAAAAAAATAAATGGATTATTTATAAGTACAACCGTAAAATAAAAACGAGAATAAATTTATTTTGATTTAAATTAATTCAAACTTATTTTTGGAGCTTCGTATAAATTAATTTAGAAACGAAATCTTGAAAGTTGTTTGAGCTCGAATGTTAAGTAGAAAAAATTGAATTTAATTTTAGCTTCAATTTGTTGAGTCATATAATAATTAATTCAGAACAAGGTCTTTCAAATATCTTGTTACTGGTCAATATCACGAATTACGTACCTTTGGTTTATTTATAACATGATCCTTTTCCTGTTATGATTAACTTGTTCACCTGTTTGAAATAAGATGATTTTGGAAAGCAGACCAATTATTTTATTATAACTTCAAAAATAACAAGCGCAAATTTCACCATAATAACATGAATTTTAGAAAACCCAATTTTTAAAAGTAAATATAAATGGAGTTGAAATTATTTTATTTTTCCATTATGGAAGAAAAAATTATCCGGAAATTATGTTGGAACTAGCATTTTCTTTTTCTTTGTCTTTCACATATTCTTTCTTTTCTTTTTTGATACTCTTACTTTTTAGGCATTTGTAAAATATGTACACATTACATGTTAATAGTTCTATTCACCACTTTATTCTAATATTGCTCTATAATATATACTACTTTAGTTCCCTATAAACGGAAATTAGACAAATCGCGTGAGAAGTTCAGTATTTTTTTTTTTAATCAACGAAACCTCATAATTGTGAACAAAAACCATTTTGACTATGATGAAGTGAATCTTCCTCCTAGTTAAAATGGTTTATTTTTAAGTAAACTGGAGTGTTGATATACATAACAACTAAAACGTAGTCATGAGTACAGAAAGGGATAAAAATAATTTCTTCTATTTTGAGTGGAAACAGTAACTTACCTTATGCTCAGATTAAAAGTCACAATTATAATTCAGTTTTCTAAATCGTATAATATAAACGGCATCTATAACTTGAAGATGCCAGCAAAGGAAAGTTTAAGAATAATCGATTAATTTTTGCATTACATCTTATTTGAACAACATTATATTTTTCAGATATCTAACTTACTTGTAGAACTTATTATATATAAATAGAAACAAACCAAGATAATTTCAATTCCGTTCTTTTTTTTCTTTTGTGTGTATTTGCTGCTTATAGTCCAATACTAAAATTAAACAGTAATTTATTGAGTAAAAAATATTTTATTATCATGATTTAATACTATCTAGTAGGAAAAAATATTTTTAAACTTGCATTGCGACTATTCAACATTTTTAAAACTAATTCGCTATAAAATGTTAATACTTCTTATATGAACGCGCATATTTTTAAGATTAAAAACACCGCGGTTTTCAGTCTAATAATGCCAATAGTAGAAAAAGATCAAATTATAATGAGTTCATTTTTGAGAGAGAGTAACATGTGAATACTAATACTGACTTACGTTCAGAAAAGTTTCAGATGATTATTGTTCCAATTAAAATACTCTTTTATCTAAGAAACCCGAACTTTGAAAGCAAAGAAAAAGAAATTCCACATACAATAATTCTTTAAAACACGCAATTATAAACTTTTTTTTAACTTGGGAGAAAAAATTTCTTAATGTAACATGTATATTCATACATTAAGTATTCTACTTGAAAAAAATTATTTTATTTCAAAAATGTCCAAAAGGCTATACACATTCAAACTCTCACTCTGACTTCTAAAAGACGAAAAAATAGAAATGGTTTTCAAACCAAAACGCAATGCTTTCTTTAAATTAATTGTATTCTTTCAGCCAATGAGAGAGAGCTAGAGAATTATTACTAAAAACATGAAAGTGAAAAGGAAACTGCTCATTGAAGAGACTTCGCATTGCACATTCGTATTTATTACACCTTCATGCTATATCGCAACACATTTGGGAAAACGGCATTAAATGAAAAAGTGGATCAGGATAAACGGGCGGAAGAAAGTAAAGAAAAATGCACAGAACAGAGACGTGCTCCCCGCATCGACCGAATAAATTGCGACCCCCGGACGAATAAACAAGCGATCGAGTTATTTAATGCCCTCCCATAAGACGAATCGATCCTCCAGCACAAGGATAACCGAATTACGCGGGAAAACACGATGCCACGTGCATAATCAAAACAAAACTGCGTGAACCTAATCTAATTCTCCAGTGATTTCGGCGCTGCTGATCAAACTGCATTTAAATTTAGTCGTATAAATTCAAGGGAAACAGACTCCAAGAAACAAAATACTTTGCAATTTTGAGTTCATATCGGCATGGGCTGTGTTGGCAATTTAGACTCTTCAAATATCGTTACGGGGCAATCTCTTGTTTCAGAGTTTGACTGTTGTCAGTTCAAGAAGCGTGTCACTTAACTCCAATTCACATTTCCTCAAGCATTAGTTACTCCTTATGTTAATAAAGGTAATTAGAGTTTCTCCGTTCCTTATAATCAAATCAACTCTTTCATCTTTTGCTTAACGAAGCTTTGTATTAAATTCGTTTGAAGTAATTTTTTATTTTCATTTACAAATTTGTACCTATAACTCTCTCTCTATTTGTACCTACAACCTATAACTCTTGTCTTAACGCATCAAAATTACACGCTTCAAATTTTTTTTAAAAATATTATTTTATACATTGCCTTTTTTATTATAAAAACTTTTTTAAATTTAAGTGAAATACTAAAAAAAAAATGATGCATCTCACAATCTGAAATTAAATAGGTACGAATAAATACCCTTTCAAATTCTGAATGATTATTATTTACATAAATTAACATTTTTTACGGGTATTATTTTTCCTTTTCTGTTGCAGCATAGTTTCAGAATGTAATTTCAGACGAAACTCACCTTAGTTCCCTGCTTCCATTTTTTTCTCGATAAAAGTTCTTGCATGATGTTCATTTAAATAAAATTCTATTCGACTGAAACAAGGAAAATACTTCTTGAACTTGAAAATAAATTATAATTAGTAGCCGTAAATAACTACAATTCCCATTGTCGAAAGTTATAGAGATAAAATAGTTAAAGCATCCTGTTTTACCACTCATATCGATGTGAAAGAGCATTGAAAGGTTGTTATTAAAAATTTAGTTTTGAAAATGGCTGAAATTATAGATAAAAATAAATCTTCTAAAAGGTAGACAAAGAACTTCCCTCTCAAATATATGAAACCAGAAAATAAAATCTTGCCCCTACCCCTGGATAAAACAATTAAAACATGAGTTCTTTGCTGTAATCTCGCATCCATTTTAAAATATGAGATTTTTACGAACTAGGAAAGGGCTAAAAGATGTTTTTATTTAGAAATTTATTCACTTCCCCCAAACAAATTACTTAACTACAAAGAGTAGAGGAAACAACGTCAATTGTGTGCAATTAGGGATTGCAATACCGGTATACCGGGATACCGAATAACGGTATTTTGTGTGAGCCATTTGTATAGTTTCGAAATACTGGTATTCACAAGTTCAAATACGGGTTTTTCGGTATTTACTAGAAATTTTAAAAAATTTTCTTATATGTTCAGGGATCACCAACATAGCAAAGCAGTATATGCTTTTGTTTTTATGTTATGATGTTAATTGCACCATGATTAAAATATATTATAAATGAAATAATTTTACATCCATCTCCTCAGAAGGTGAAGACATTAAACGCCTTTATTCCGCTCATTCCGTTGTTCTTATTTTTATTTTTCCTAGCTGGTTCCAAAGTTCTAAGGCAACTCATTAAATCCATCATCTGATTTTTCCATTGACAGATACAACGGGATAAAAGACTATTAATCTGAACTTAAAAATATAGACATATATAAATCATTTCTCTCACAAAAAGAGCTAAATACACTACTCCTAACTAAGTTCTCGTTGAAAGAGGAATAACATATCCAAGCTCGTCTGCCTTCCTTCATCCATCAACACCTGTTACTAAAATGTCTCCCTAACGGGTGAAATTAATTAGACTGTGAATACTAAGTTGCATCGTACAATCAAGAGAAGTTATTAAATATCTGAATCATCCAAAGCCAAAACTGTCCTATTACAGCTCAGAGCGATACTGCGCTTGCACGGGATTCGTAGTCTGATATTCGTATCTGAGAAACCGAGGTTTTACTTGTGAAAAAAATGCGTCATATTTCGGATATATTTTTTAATTGGTGAATTTGTTATCCACATTGTATTTGCATATCATACTTTAAAATTCAAAATATTTTTTTCAGATTCTTTTTATATATACTCACAAATAATAACCCATAATAATGAATAGCTTTAAAGAGCATAAAAAAACAATTGATAATACTTCGGTTTAGTTTCATTATCTATATGATGAAAAGAATTTGGTGGTACAATGTAAAAAAAATGTTTTAGAGTTATTAAAGTGAATGGAGGAAATACAAGCGGACTCCATACACATCTAAAAACGAAACATGATACAAATTTGTTGAAGAGGGAAGAATCTAATTGCGATGAAGGTACAAACTTAAACACAGTTTCTAAGCCCAAGACGTCAGGCATTTTAGATTATTTCGAAAAAAAGATAATTTGGTTGAAATTATAAGTAAAATGACAGCAATATTTGCACTTTTTTGTGGTTTAAATAAATAAAATGGTTCTTTACTTTGTTTGTGATTCTTTATATACTGTTATAATTTATAAGTTACAAATTATTTTTGTGATATTTACACTCTCTAATAAAACTGGCAAGTAAAACAAGGGGAGAAACACCTGTGTTTTCTTTTTTTTTTTTTTTTTCTAAAATTTCTAATACCGGTATTAAAACCGGTATCCCGTTATTAAGTTCCAAAAAATACCGAATACCGGTTTTGAACTTTTCGTCCGATATTGCAATTCCTGTGTTCAATAGTTTCCGATAGTCATAAATATTATCCCAGAAAATCTTACTACAATGCAAAGTTATGTACTCTAAACCGGGGTGAGCAATTAGCGGCCCGCCAAAAATTTTCATGAGACCGCCAAGACAGTCAGAAAATCCACTTTGAACAGAGGTCTATTGCCGCCCATCCGGTATAGTGGTCAGTGAAGCTGACTGCGGTGCCGCAGGGACTGGGTTCGAATCCCGGAGAAGGCATGGATGTTTGTGTTGTAATCCTTTCTCTTCTGTCTGTGTTGTTTACCCCCGTGTTATACGTTGCGTGGTGCACGGGGTTTATAAATGTTAAAAAAAAAAATTAAAAAAACAGAGGTCTATTAGGAAAACAAAGCATAGGAAAGTTTTTCTGTTAAGAGATCATCTGCAGAGTTTTGGGGGGATGAGATTACAAGAAGATTTCCGGATTTTAAAAAAATTGAGCCTAAATCCAATTCACTCTGTTCTCCCATTACTGCTGATATTAATACAGCACCTGAGTAGCTATAGCTTGGACTTAGTGACTTGAAGTTAGATCATAGTGTGAAGGAAATGTTTAATGCTATGACAGTAACTTTTTTTTGCAAATCTTTTTCAGCTGAAAAATTTCTCCGTATGATGAAATTTTCCGGGAAATCGTTCTCAATATTTAAGTCGATATGCATTCGTGAGCAAAGTTTTTCTTGCGGAAAGATTAATATGAGTCAATATAGATGCGTGTTGGCTAACATAAATTTGTGGGCTGTGATGAGAATTTAAACACACAAGAAATCTCCCTCTTTATTTTAAAATAAAATTGTAGGAAGTATAATAAGGTACATTTGTTTCATTAAATTTATTTTAAATTAAATAGACGATGTAAAATTAGCACAGTAAATAAACTAAATAGAACCGCCACAGTTTTATTGAACTTGTATTTATAATTTCCTTACAAAGAATGCAGTCGCTTTAAAAAGATGCGGCCCTCCGGTATCCTATGTTCCCACAATGCGGTCCGCGAGCCAAAACAAATTGTCCAGCCCTGCTCTAAGCGATGTGCTGCTTTTTAAATATGACTAAAAGGCTTGTGGTATAATTTAATTTCCACAAATTGTACATTGTATCACCCAATAAAAACCCTTCTCAGTGGTTCGGCGTCAAAGAAACCCATCCCAAAGGAATCCGATAACAGCCTTCGATGCGGATAGACAATGTGGATAGACAATGTGGCCGCCTGTACACAGACTCCAATGCTGCATCAATGCACGATGTCACCGCCATAAGGATGGCGTGTCCCTTGGAGGATTATATTGTACGGTCCATTATAGGAGTTTTAATTCGACCAGTTTTCTGGGGTCCATCTTTTCCAAATTCGCATTATTGCGGCTGAATTCCGCCCGTGAAATGGTAATTTCACAATATGAATGTCCACACTCATGGATTGGATGGACAAGTTTGAATGGCTCATGTGGTCCCATTCAAACTTGTTAGTTGCTCATATGAAATTCTACTTTTTAAAAATAATTTTGACTTCTAATCGATTATTTACAGCAATCAATCGACGGTACACGAATTCCAGTGAATTTTTGCAATCCTTTTTATACACGGTTGCCGGATGTTTAGAAGGTGTTTCGTGGCCCACACATGCCTAATCACATTGGGATTCTACTCATTTGCGTGAACGAACCTGTTTTACCTTTCATACAGTTTTCTTTGAATGAATTTTTCGTGGCGTTTTACATGGTAGTTCCCTAACAATGATGTATAACAGATCACTATTCGTCTAATGGAATTCGCTTCAAAGTTTTTTCAGGATTTGGCTCGAAAGTTAGAAGAATGGGGTGTTAGCTCGAAACTTTCCTTGTCACTTGAGCAATGAGTGAAGTGAATATCGTCGTGAATAACCCTGTTTTATCTTTTGTGCAACGCCAGGGAGAATCCAAGTCCAACAACATGTCACTAAAAATATCTCCAATTTAAAATGTTTTTTTCTCTCTCTAATCTATATTTTAAAAGTATTTATATTTGTCAACCCAAATGTATGAACTGTACACGAACATTCAGAAGTAATGTATCAACGTGGGTGGTCACAGATATTCTTTTATTTTTATAATTATTACGTCTTAAGAGTAAATTGAAACCTTCGTCAAGATGTTTCATATTATCCTATTAAGAATTTATCATTACAGTAAAAATATTTTTAAAAAATAGTTTTTTCCCCCTACTTTTCGTCTGAACCCTCTTTTTTTCGTCTCGTACTTTTTCAAAATGTATATCAGAAAAGGGGCTATTCGCCTCAACTTTTGCATTTTTCTTTTTAAAACTGAAAACAAAACCATTAAGTGCAAAAAATTCTTGCTTGAAAATTATTTAGATTTTTATATATTTTAGGATGATATCTGTATCTGCACGAAGAAAGACAAAAGTTTGGACAATAAAGAGAAACAGTATTTTAATATTCGAAATTCTAAGTTTAAAATGAAAATAAGAATTTTGAAAATCACGAATGGAAAAAATGTAACATTCTGTAAAACCATGTTATATTAAAAAGCGCAGTTTATGTGAAAGAAAAAATGGAAAGTTCTCGAAAAATGTTTTATATCTCTCAAATTTCATTTACTTTTTTTTTATTTTTATTTTTACTTTAAAAAAAGAGTCGTGGATGAATAGGAAATTTTATTACGTTTGCATTTGTCTTAGAATGGAATTCTCGCCTTAAATTAGGCGAAAGATTTCGAATTTTCTTCTTTGAGGAAATGTGCGCCGCATTTATTTCACGAACAAATCTTCTTCAATTCATTTTATTTCTCCAATCTTCCTCACTGGAATGTTTTTTCCTTTAAAAGAAACAAATAGCATTCCGGAAAGAAGGCCGTTTGTTTCTTTTCCACCTTTAAAAAATACTACTGTCGTAAGACTTACCATTTTGTGGAATGCATTTGCTGCCAGACTTTTATTTGAAGCTAAATTACCAGAAGAGTCTCCGAGTGCAAGTCGGTGGTTTCAGACTTCGAAAGTGAAATTGCCCTTTGACTATAACTGAAGCCTCATACCGACTAAACAGTCATGCATGCCTTTCGAACACTTACGGAATGAATAATTTAATCACGTATGCTGATGTTTGGTTTAGTTTACACAACGCCATATTGCGTGTAGACTTTCTTCTGAATCCCATCTTGCTCCAAATTATGCAAAAATTGCTGAGTAATTCGAGTGTAATGAGTTGAAATGATAAAAGAACGTAACAAAAAGGAATCTGTTTCTCGAATGTTCTGGAAAGATTGTATCAACTTGTGATTAATATCGGAAGCGCTGTCTCAATATATAATTAAATTTGTAAACAAAGTATCTTAACGTGAAGGAAAAAAAGTTGTTTACGAACTTCATAACAAACTTTTTCTCGGCAAAGTGATATAAATAGTTTAATGCGTACTATTTTTGTAAACATTGCGCTTTACTAGATTGTATATACGCACGCAATTATAATTCCGTTATAATTACAAGACATTAATGCGTTATTTATTCTTTCCTCGAACTTAAGATTAATTGTTTATTATTGTGGCACTGCGAAGCTACACGAGGCTCTATTGGCGACGGACCTCGAAATTTTGAACCACAGTCAAGAGACGAGGATATACCTGAACTGGCATACACACACACCCTTCTAAACTTCCTCACCAGGCCACTGGTGAGGTCTTTGAGCATCGTCAGATTTAACTTTTAACAGCAGTTCTTCCCATCGGCTCGTAAGTGACACAAGGACTTGAAGCGACGACTCAATGACATCGGGCACGCGTTCGTGACCATGACCACTTGGCACCCTACTCTTCAAACCCATATACCATGCCAACGTGAGGACTTTAAGCCTTGACAGACTAAACGTGCACCAGCTTTTCTACACGGCGAGTCTTCATGGGCATGAGGACTTGAACCCACAACTCAAGGGAAACAACGCGGGCCACGAGTTCACGATCCAGACCACTCCGCTACAGCGATTTGAAGTCAGGTTAATGCCGTGATTGTATTTTGACGGTAACGTTCCGAATGAATTCTTTTTCACTCTCTCTCTTATCGGTTTACATACTCTCAAATAACAATGATTCGATTTCCTCCTGCGGCACTCAATGTATTCCAGAAGCAAAACTAAATATTTAAATTACGCCTATTGAGGATATTTATTCCGGTTTTTTTTCCCGCATATCTCTATTCTTCCAACAACTTGTTTGACATCATGTTGATTTAATACCAATTAAAAATAATAAATTTCATATCACAGAGAGAGAGCTGTATGTCACCTTTAAGGTGATACTTAATCTTCTCTCTTTTTATGTTGTAAGTATATCTCAAAATATATAACTTTAATACACGCATTAATATTTCCTAACATTTGGGGGAGAATGTTGAAATTTAAATTCGTTTCTTGTTCTGAATATAAAGTTTATACAAATTCATGCACATATAAATTTACTCACACGTTCCTACTAAAGTCAATGAATGGTAAGTTAAATCAGTGTAGGAACACGTGCCACTATTTGCATTAAATTTAACAGTCTGGGTGTGCTCTGTTCTCATCTGATCAAAATAAAATATGCCGCAAGTGAAAATTATAACTCTAGCGTGAATTTTCGAATGCATTAATATTGGTGACTTTCGAAAGACTGAAACTTTTCCTTTATGTTCTGTAGAATTTACGTTCTCACGCAACTTTTTTTTTCTTACATAAATTTTGCGGGAATGCACCTATTGGTTATAAACGGAATTAGGAGGTCTTATCAGTTGTTTTATCATAAAAAAATGGAATTTTTCTCACTTTTGAATTTCTTCTCTTCACTCTAAAAGTTTTTCTTTTGCACAATTTATTTCTTTTCAGTTCTTGAAAAAAATTTAAGCAATGTTTTTTCCCCTGCAATGATGTATTTATTTATTTTTTGTGAAGAAAGGCACAAGGAATTTTTTTATTTCCGATCTTGCTTGCATTTAGCACTAATGAATCTTTCAAATGTGTTCCTTAAACTGCTTTTCTAATTTACGGCAACATAAATTTAATCACGCCTTAAAACTATTTACGATAAATTCAGAATTTCTGAACAATTCATTTCCTGGATAGCAAGGGCACTAAAACTCTTAATTATGTTCTTCCAAGATGTTTTTGCAGTTAAAATGTCGATTTTTTTTTTTTTTCCTTTTTCCTTTCTTCATTCTCAACCCCCCCCCCCCTCCATTTTGATTACGTTACTCCATTGTTTAGAATTAAAGAAATTCTCAAAATTTGATAATAGCTTTTCCGTTAAGAACCCTTAATTTTTAAACGTACACGCTATTCTTTGCTTATGGAGACTCGTTTCGAATGTGTACATCTTCTTTTTCGTTTCACTGAATTAAAATACGCTTGAATTCTCAGCATAAAATGTATTCTGGTGGTCTTGTTTGTATTTGACTTTGTAATTATTAATCTCCTCAAAAAATAGTTACTTTCTGTGCTTAAAGTTTATCCCAATAAACTCTAATGTATTTATTCCATAAACAGGCCTCCCTTAGTTCGCATCCCCCGTATTTAAAAATGCTTTCTCTCTAATTTGTTTGCTTCTTATTTCTCCAAAGGAATAAGGGGAATGCTTTTTCTAAATAAAGATTAATTCCTTTTTTTTCAGTACAGGAATAAGAAAATTTAAACAAAGCGATTAATAGCTTATATAACATAAAAAATTGAGGTTTATTCAGTAATTTGTTTTGCTTAAAATCCCACATCTTTTAATATCTCAATCAGTGGCAGATATAGAAACAGCGCGTAAGAAAAATCTAAGTACTTGTTTGGGAAGGGTAAAAAAATCAGCATTCTGAGAAATTATTATGCGCAATGTTATTGCGTCATTTTTTAATCATAAAGGAATATATAAGGAAAGCAACTCTCTGATCGATACAATGATTTAAGGTATATAGAAAGGTTGGAAACGAACACATACTCTTCATTTGTAAAAAAATAGCACTAGAAAAGAAAAAGGAATCGCTGACTTAAAAATAAAATCTTTCGCGTCTGAAATATGTAAAGGCATTTAAAAATAAATATTTTCTACACTTCTCATTAAAAATCTCTTAGACCAAGCATTCTAAAGCTTGAAAAGATCATTCATTTGGCAAGATTCTAAAGATGATGCAAGAAAAAGGGATGTTCTCTCGCTTTTTCTTTGACAATGATACTTGTATGCTCAAAACATTGCATGAAATTTAAAACTTATCTGTCGGGGAATGTAATCGAAGCTAAGCAATGATGTGCATGTTACACGAATATGATTTTATTACAGAATATAATATTATGTTACATTAAATATTCATTATAGATATTTAAAATAGATAGGAAGAAAATATTTACTTTTGATCCAAAAATCTCACTTTTGGCAAGTTATAAAAAGTATTCCATGAAAAATAAAAATTTTATTCGTTTCACAACAGGTAATCATCGAGAGATTTATTTATATTGAAATCAATGTCAGCAAATTGATCAAGCGTGTCGCAAAGGCTTCTCCAAAAATGGTTTCTGCTCTTGAAGGGCAAGCAACAAAAAGAAAATCATTAAATTAACCTAAAATGTATATTTGTTCTAATGCATTCTATATTGTATTATTGGGTGTAAGGGTAAGTTTTCTATCGTTTTTTTTCTAAAGAAAGAAAATAGCATTTTTTTTTCACGTTTTATTTAAAATTTATTTTAAAATATAATGCCATTTGTTAGTTACAACTGTCTGTCAGCTTATATGATGCCCTGCAAAAGAAATCCTCTGTTTCGGTGGCAAAATATACTTCAACTGCCATTTGGGCACCCTCATAATTTATATATTCATTTCCACCAAGAAAATTTTGCGGCGACCTTAATAGATGATAATCAAATGGTACAATATCAGAATATGCTGGCTGAGGTAAAGTTTTTCAACACAACTCATCAATTTTTTGTGTGGTTTTTCTTGCCACGTGTGGTCTACCGTTTTTGTGATGAAGAATTACACCCTTTCTGTTGGCCAAAGATAGACGTTTACTTTGAATTTCTTTGTTCAGAACATCAAGTTACGAACGGTAACGATTAGCATTAACCGTTTCATTTTCTTTCAGCAACTCATTATACACTATATCCTTGCTGTCCCACCAACTAGTACAGTCTGTCAAAAAAGTATTGGGACACTCAACCAGTTCATAGATTTTTATCGTAATATTTTACCTAAACATAGAAATGAAACCAAAATAAGGAAGTAAATGTTACTTTGGCAAATACAAATAATAATAATTCGTATAAAACTCGTACACTAATGTAATTATGGTTAAAAATGAAAATAAAAGAAATCAAGTTAAAAAACTTGCTTATAAAGTATTGGGACACTTCCCATTAAACTAAGAAAAACAATTGAAACTCAGAAATTAATATCTTGTTGGGCCGCTCTTGCTTTTTATGATCTCTCGAAGTCTTTTTGGCATCATGCATCGGATATATTTTTTTGCAAAACGATCTATCGATTTTGGTCTATTCTTCGACCAAATAGTTTCTTAAATCCTACTTGTTATAAATTTGGTGCTCATACAGTCTTTGCTACAAATAATCCCGCACATGTTCCATGGGATTAAGGTCTGTGCAGGAGTCTTAATAACACTAGGACAGTGGTAGAGACCCCCTAACTTACAAATATTTGCAATATGTTTCGGGTCATTATCTCGGTACAATTTAAAATGTCATGAGATTCCCAGCTTGCTCGCACTTTGCTTTAAATTTCGCTTGAGAATGTCAATATAGACATATTTATTCATTATACCATCTATAAAATGTAAGTTCCGAACACCAGAAATTGCCATGCAGCCCCAGACAATCTAGTTACCCCCTCCATATTTGACAGTTGGTCGAAAATTTTTGACATGCATTGCTGTATTTGATTTCCGCCAAACCTTTGCTTGCCATCCGATCCGAAAATGTTATATTTGCTTTCAAGAAAAATTACATTTTTCCAGTATTCTATTGGCTGCCTTACATACATTTTAGCAAACGCCAACCCAGCTTGTCTATTTGCTTTGCTGATGTTGGGCTTTCTTTGGGGTACTCTGTCATGATACTTTTGTTTTCTTGAAACATTTATGATAGTTTCAGGATTTACTGATTTTCCGAACTACTTTTACATTGCAAAGTCAATTTTACTGCACTAGTTCTTAGATTAATGTGTACTTGTCTCACACACACACACACACACAATTCACCTCTCTTCACGTTCATTAAATATCTTTGGATGCCCTGATCTTTGCTTGTTTTCAATACTATTTGACACTATTTTCAATGATAGATTTCAATCACTGTAGACTTACTCAGTTTCAAGATTTTTCCTATACAGCGAATTGATTCCCTCTCTTTCCAATGACTTATTACAAGATTTCGCAGCCCAACCGATATATTTTTGTTTCTCGCCATTTTTCTATAAATAATCTTATCTAGTGAAAGTTTATGTTTAAACTTCTACTCGCAAAAAGTGGTGTGAAATTAAATTCTAATGACGCGCTGTATATTTGTTAAATTTCTCATTTCAAAAGTGTCTCAATACTTTTTTGACTCCAGTGTGCAATTGAATTATATTTGAGAAGCTAGATCAAGTTATAATTCTATAATACGAATAAAATTTTCCTTATATACTGTACACCAAATGTTAAAATACTTCTTAATTCATTTTGCTTTTGTTTTAATGTGATAAATATTTTTATAAATGGCTGTACAGTTATGTATGCCAAGTGTCCCAATACTTTTTTGAGTGACTGTATATAGCCCTTTATAGATTTTCTCCCGTATATCTCGTCGGCCGCGGTGGCCGAGTGGTCTAGGCATCGGATCATGGCTAGCATGTCATGAGTTCGATCCTAATACCACTAAAGATCCGCCGTGTAGGGGCGCGATGCACGTTAAATCTGTCGAGAGCTCAAACGTCCTCCCGTTGGTGTGGTGTGGTAGTTAGGAGAGGAGGGTGCCAGCTCAGGTGTCGTCCGCGTCACTTGACCATGGTTCAAAATTACGCGGACCGTCGCCAAAAGCCCTCGTGTTGCTGATCAGTGCGACGTTAATATTCACTCACTCACTCACTCCCGTATATCTCTGAAACTAGCGACTGAATTCAAATGAAAATTACACACAACATGGACTAATTATATATACTATTCTCTAGATGATTCTGCCAAATAAATTAATAAATTGGGTTTCATAGTAAAAACATTATTTTTAGAAAAAAATTATCTCTGATAATAGTTAAAGTAAAGTATCAATATCACGATATAGCCCCTTTAAGTTTCTTTTTTTTGTGATGTTAATTGTATCTGCCTCCGATAAAAATGACGCTTTTTTTATGATTGTACTGTATGATTTTACTTTTAGTTTGTAATTAGAATAAAGTATTTGACGTTGCATGTGTTCCCGGCAGGCTGTCCCTCCGATCGGTGCGACATCCTGGACGAGGCGGACGAGATCACGGAGGTCAACGGACGAGGGCTGGACAACTGGATCCTCAGTGACATCGCCGACTACATTCACAGGGTGAGACTCTTCCCTCTTTTGTGCTGGAAATGACCCTTCCCTTCATGAGCCCTAAGTAAACTTCTTATGCCCTTGTGAATCAACTGATGCTGGTTACCATCTTATAAATTATTACTTACTTAACATCACCTCCTCAGTTTAATCATCTTGTTGAAACCAAAAAAGGATTCACAAGTTTAAAATTGTGTCAGAAATCATCCTCTTCTTCCTTTATTGTCTTTACATTATAAGAGTATGTCTCAGTAGCGTTCATCAAGTTTTGGATTTTTCTACATCTATTATTCAAGCACATTATATTTGGAGAGAGAAAAATTAATGTATTACATGAAGAAACTCGATTTTTCATTACTTCCCCATGTTTTGTTTCATTGAACTGAAATAGTAGTTTCTTCTAACTGAGATAGTTATTTCTTCTTACAAATCACGGATTAGACTTTTTCGATTCTCCAATGAAAGCCCAATTGTTACCCGTAAGTGCAGTCAAGGGATTGATAACGGAATAGAAGACGAATTCAAAAACCTATAGAAATTGCTCAATTTACTGTCCCATTGTTCATCTTTAGAATCATCTTTTCTATTTTATCGCATGAAAATCTTCAAATTTCCTATTCACAAAAGGGCCTTGCCCAGTCACTTACTTCACTGCGGTTGATTAATGTATTCCTTTTGTACTTTTATGCCAACAATTTCATCATTTCAAGCAAATAATGAGTTTAATTGGATTTAGGTTTTCTAAACAAAAAATTTTCAAACCCAGCAGTACTTTGATGCATTACACACACAAAAGGATACTTCTTAGCTTCAATAACGAAAAGAGGAACAATTTAAGACTATTTCTAGAAATTAAATCCAATATTTTTCTGAGTGAATGTGGATCCATTTACAGATTATAGATATCACCTATATTATAGAAGTGTAAAAAAGCCTTTATATGTAATATTTGAGTGTAATGTTTACTACAAAGTAAATGGTACCCTGTTGAGCTTGCATCGGAATATTACACAGCAGGGTGGATAAGAAACCGATTGTGCAATTCTATTTTTTTAAAGTCAAATGTTAGAGATTCGAAGGAAAAAAGCATGATTATTTGGTATCTTTTAGAACGAGTTTAAGTGTCTTAAGCAACTGAAAATGTGCGTACGGCTGTGTTTGAAATTATCGCCGGGAGAAAAAACTGTCAACGTAGAATGAGTGTTCATTAACGTCGCACTAAAGAGCAACACGAAAGCAATTGGCGACTCACCTGTAATTTCGAACCACGGTTAAGTGACAAGGACGACATCTTAGCTAGTACCACCCTCTCCAAACTACCGCAACCGGAGCCACGACAGATATCCCGTGCATTAGTCCCTCTAGAAGGGAGGGTCTTCAGTGGCGTTAGGGCACCACTTCATACAGCGCTGACCACGAACTCGTGGCCATGACCATTAGGCTAACCCGGACATTTCTAAACGTGGAAACTGTGGATGTAAAATAATATTGTCAGACAGAGAGCAACGAGCAATGGAATGAATTATTTTCCCAAAACATGAACTAACAGCAGAGGGAATAACAGTTGTAACTACGTGCTACTCTACTGCTGAATAATTGAATGAGCAGTTACACAGTCATCGGTAGTATACTAAAATAAAATGAAAAAAAAAATTAATTTTGCAGTAAGATCTATGCATTTTGATGATTTATAGTTAACTGCACAGCTTCTAAATCAATGTCATAGTCTAATATTGTATTGGGTTTATCGACAATTACATTATGATAAATGGCAAAATTAAATGACGGGTTACTTTAAAAAAAAATCTGCCTGATAGAGTTAAAAAAGAAACTGCAAAACCCTGTCATATGGTAACTCTATCTCGGTTTTCCTCAAGATGGTAAAATACGAAAACAATTATCAGTATGGAAACCATTTAGAGATATTGCATATTACGCGTGCCTACTAACGCATCATTTATACAAAACTAATTTCAGTAATAATAATTTAATATATTTTACTTTTGCTCCACTTAATTCTTAACTTGAGCTATAAATATAAAAGACGGAAGAATAAGTTCTGTCAACACAAAAAAAGGACTCAAATATTAACAGTGTTTTCTATAGAAACCACCATTTTTTTATAGTGATAGAAAGGGCCCATGGTGTTCATTCAACAAAGAAGGAGGGGGGGGAGAGATTAGGGGAGAAAATCAAATCCATTCTTACAGAAGAAAGACTTGAAGTAATGTCATTTAAACGACGGATTGAAGATCTCCTTTACATGCTTCAAGTGTTGATTTTAGGCGCAGAAACGAGAGGATTCATGCATTTAGATCCTTCGAGACATCTTCAAGAGATTCTTGCTCTTTTAGAGAAAATCCAGCAAGATTATGATGTAGGGAGCTAGATCGTAGATGCATGTTCATTTGCCTTTTTTTTTTAATGTTTGACTACACTACATACAGCTATATTCTCATTTACATCTCAACACAAGTTGTAAATACGAGTGTGTATGTTGGTCTTTTTTTGATTTTACTCTTTTCTGGTACTGAGACTGAAATGAAACTACCAAACTCCCGTACAAAATTTATTCGGTCTTGTTGTACATTAATACCCCCCCCCCCCCCATTTATACCGCTATGTTCTTGTCAATAAACAAAGCGCTACAAAAAAGTATTTCTGCGCTAAAGTTTTAAAATAAATGATTTAGGTCATATTTTTTTATTAACATTTCAATTCATTTTAGAATTATTGACTAATTTGGTTGGAGTTTTTGTGGTGATAGTTGTTATAAAATATTTCAATTTCTATTTAATGTTTATACGTACACGCAGAATCAATCAGTCATCAATCCTTTCATATTTTATTTTAATTTTATTTTTTTTATTTTTCTGTCTGTTGCAAATTACACGTGGTTAGTTTTAGGCCTAACTTTTCAATATGGCTCTGTTTTGCTATTATGTCGAAAATTTATCCTGTGTGGGGAAGGATGGATCCGTAAAGTATGCTTGACCCTAATTTTGCTGGTCCTATTCAGCAACAGTCTTAAAAATCATAATAGGTCTCCATTTTAGTCCATTGACACTTCGGGTTTCTTATATTTTAAAGTTATAACTCTGTTTCTTGCTATGCATACGCTTATTTAATTCTTGTACAATATACTTTTCCACCATTTTTTTATAGTTATGTTTCTTGAAATCTGGTTTGTATCTTCTATTTTTGTTAGTGGTATAATTTAGTTTTGTCATTTTATTATACTATATATTTTTTCATTTTATGATACTATATATATATATATAGAGAGAGAGAGAGAGAGAGTGAGTGAATGAGTGAATACTAACGTCCCACTTTTCAGCTACACGATATATATATAGAGAGAGAGAGATTTAATCATCAATGTAATTAGAGGAGGAGGAGAAACTGATTTGTATAAAATAAGATTTTGAATTAAAAATGGAATAATATTCATCTATATGTGCCAGCAAAAGAAGAGATAGAGTTATATTAAAGTCGCCCTATATAAAGCAACACGAGGACTGTTGGCAACGGACCTCAGAATTTTGTGCCTTGGTCAAGTGACGAGGATGACTCCTGAGCTGGCACCTCTCTTTCCTAACTACCACACTGCCCCAACGGAAGGACATTGAGCCGCGAAAGATTTAATGGGCATCGGCCCCCTTTACAAGGCAACTTATGTGCGCCAAGTACATAACTTAATTCAAACAATTTTATTGAGAATCACTCTTTCATCGTGTAAAAAAAGCGTATTTATTTCACAACGAAAAACACTTTAGAAATATAAAAGTAGTTTATATTATTACATAAGTAAGTTTTTTTGTTGTGTATGTGTTAATAATATTTTATGAACATTTCAGCAATTGAAAAAACATATATTAGTTAATTTTTTAGTTTAGAATTCCTCTTATACCTTTCAACTATTTTTCTTCACTTTTATCTGCATCCTTCTTACCGAAGCTTCTTTTTCTCGTTCCAGTGCATCCACTCTCGAACAATATGTCTTCGCATCAAACCCAAGAAATCTCAGGAAAAAGGTAGGTGTGTGTGTCCCATCTTTTGTTTACTTTCTCGATAAACGTATTGCGCTCTTCAGCCAAATTCCTTGTCTTATCTCCTGCACCATAACAACCCCCAAACCAACAGGGGCATTATAGCGTCTCTCCGAGCAGACATGGCTGGAAGAGAAAAAAAAGGAATTTTATTTTTTATTCAACTTGAAAGCAACAGCGGTCAGACAAATGATGGACGACGGCAAGCGGTATCGTTACGTGAAATTGTCTGCAAAAGGAGTCTTCGCACGCGTTTTCTTACCTTAATGTTAAAAAAGGAAAGAAAAAAAAATTGGATAGAGAGGATAAAAGAAGACTGGACTTTGAGACAACGCATTTTCTTTGACAAGATTTCGGTGTATAACATAAAAATGCTGGAATTTTTCACTTTTCCTTATCTTGTCCACTATTTATGACAACATTTTTCAACAAAAAAGGGAACTTTAATTTAAAAAATTGCAAAATTATAAAAGTTTAATAAGCTAATTCTAACTTCTTAGAGAGTACTGCCGCCACATAAATATAACAATTGGATAAAAAAAAAGTTTAATAAGAAACCAAACGTCGATTCACGGTCAGCTGGACAAATTTTATGTCATAAAGTCTAGTATAGTCATTAACGGTAATTATCAGTCTTATTGGTCATCCATGCCCCAGAAAACGAGTGAGCTTTAGTTACTGATAGATGCTGATTTCAATACAATCTATCTTTATTTGTTATTATTATCTTTTTTAATTATAGTCTTTTATAAGATTTAATTCAGCTTTTTTACTTGTTTACATTTTTTCTTAACATACAGAGTGCTTTTAGATAGCATTTTGTTGCTATTAATCGTACAAGCCCTGCTTAAAGCTGCTTCAAAATTTCCTCGGCATTCCAAATTAAACCCAGTAGAAAAGATTTTCCTGGAATAACAAAGTTTTTTCGAGTGTATAGCACACATACACTGGTGTCCAAAAGTTAAGCATAATTGATAATTATGTGAATAAAGAAGGAACTGTAAATCAGAATGACGGGAAACGTGATATGCGAGTGTAAAATTGTTATAAAATAAGGAAGCAAAACAAAAGAATGATAATAACTAATTTTATTATCCAAAGTAGCAGTTTGAAAGAAAACTGAGCATAGCAAGGATTCACACTTTAAAGAAAAAATGAAAGAAAACATTAAATAAAATACTGATGCTGCAGTTTAATTAGGCGTGTGGTCACCTCTGACAGCCAGGCACGCTGCACAGCGATTTACCATACTTGCTATGAGATGATGAATGAGTTGTGGGCTCAAACGTTTCCAAGTTTCATGGAGAGCTCTCTTCAGTTCTGTAACAGAGCTTGGTGGGTGCGAAAGAGCTGCAATTGGTCTCCCGAGCATATCCCATACATGATCGATAGGATTTAAATCAGGGGAGTTCGCAGACCCCGACATGCGCTGGATGTTTTCCGTTTCAAGGAAGTCATCAATCAGCACCGCTATGTGACATGGCGCATTATCAGCCATGAATATGAAGGCAGGACCGACAGCACCTCGAAACAAGCAAACATAAGGCTCAAGGACTTCGTCTCTGTATCTTTAAGCAGTCACAGACCCCGTGTCAAAGAAATGGAGGTCTGTGCGGCCGTCCACCATGATGCCTGCCCATACCATTACTCCCCTTGATGGAAAATGATATCTTTGCTTTATGTTTCTTGCTTCAAAACGTGTTCCATGTTCTCTGCAGATCGTTACCCGCCGAGAATCACTACTCAGACTAAACCGGGACTCGTCACTGAACATCGCATTGGCCCACTCTCCCACACTCTAATGTTGATATTTCAAACTCCAGTTCAAACGAGCGCGTTCATGCGCAGAAGGGAGGGGAATGCAAACTGCTGGTCTTCTGGCATACAGGCTGGCATGATTGAGTTTCCTGTAAACATTTTGTCTCGAAATTCGTATTCCTGGGGCGACTGTGAGCACCGAACCCAGTGCTCTGGCAGTACTGCCCCTCTGACGTCGCGCACTTATTAACAGATATTGTTCTTGGCGAGGGGTTGAGACTCTTGGTCGGTACTGGTTGTCGGGTAACAACTCCTGTTCTTTGAAACCTCTGCCACAATCTTGAGATCACAGACTGGTCCACATTCAGAATTCCAGACACTTCGGTTTGTGATCGTGAGGATTCCAACATTCCAACAATTCTTCCTTTCGTAAACATGTCCAATTAGCGTCTTTGTGCCATCATTCACCTTGTTTGATGGTTAGCAACGTTCCTTCGCACAGCAGTTGTACGAAACTTGTCTGAATTGCCTATGCTGCGTGAGTCGGTTTCTCCGCGTTCCGACATGCGCCGGTGTTTCGCGCAGGACGTAGTCGACTGAAAAGTTTTGCATACACTCAATGTTTCTTCTTCCCGCTATTAATATCCGCAAGAAATTTGGAATAATTTTACGAATATTTACTCCATGTTTTTCGCATTTTACGATATATGCTTAACTTTTGGATACCAGTGTATTAAAGTATATATTGTTACGAAAACGCATTTTCAAATATTTTGTAATTTTCCCCTTTTAGCTAATTCTTATGGGCCATTCATATTTTCACAGTATGAGCAATTAAATTAAATATTTATACTTCCATCATACATGCAGTCAAAATGTTCCATAGATTTTGTACCTTCAGTTTCTCATTAATAATATTGAAATAATTTATGGTAAGTTTGGAATGTCGTTATTTGTTCCTCTATTTCGGAAAATAATGATAAATATGAATACATTCATCTTCATATTTCAAAATTTCCTAGAAGTTCATAAACGGTCCAAAAGCTTTCTAGATAAAAACGACAAACTTGAGAATTAAGCAAATGGCTACTGACGAATGTTGAAAAAATGATTGACTGTGATCTTTGTAATAACCAAATCATTAATAAGGTCATAATTAATCACGCACAAATGACTATTGACTAATTCCGTGCTCTTCTTAAAGATGAAAGGAAATTTTTCATAATTTGGAGCATCAATTTTTATCTTTTTATAGTTTGGTCTGAATGCACTTGTGTATGAAGTTTCACATGAAACTTTAGAATATCTCCACTTGATTTGAAAAACGAAGGAAGATCATTCTTCTGGGTTTCAAACAAAATATAAGTAGAAGCGTTCAATAATCAATATTATCCATAATTTGGAATCAGTATGTATTCTTTTTGCAATATTTTCTAGCCTATGTCTTCCTCTCTAAGGAGTATTCTATAGTTTTTGTGATTGTGACAGAGATTACATGTTCTTTCCAAAATGGCCCGAAGCCAAACGTTTTTCTATCAATCATTGTTTGAATTAAATCAAATTTTCGTTTACTTTTTTTTAATTAGAAGAAAAGGCTAAATAAAACTTAAATATATTACAGAGAAAATTTTGTTCAAGGAAACTTTGCTGCAAGATTAACGTACACTAAAAACCTTATTCAATGCAAGAATTAATAGAGTAAAATATGTAGCAAAGTTCTAAGCTATTTATCATTTTAATAAAAGTTGCAATTTAACTAAACTATTATGAGAAATAAGGATATACTAAAATGAGAAACTAATCTTGGAAATTCAGTTGCATAAAGTAAAACTTCCACCATGTTGTTAGTCTCAGGAAATTATTTCCACTGTGCATAATTGTGTGTGTTAAGATTTTCTTATTTATTCAATTCAAGTGCATATTTCTATTCAAACTATATTTGTTCTGGAAAATTAAATTGTGTGAATAAAATATACAATGCGTCCGATTATTTTCTAAGGAAAACAAAAAGTTCTAATTCTTTCAGGAAAAACTAAGTGGGTTGGTAATTGCATTTTCTTTTTTGGCATTTCATAATTAATCAGAATGATTAGCACATACTTTAGGATAGAATTTTGTCGGCTAGTGTGACTAACTGGAGCCCCAATGATGCGTAAAACAGAAGTCACTTCGATGCTAAAGCATAACTTCCAAACGAGCAGGGTTCCGTCAACCCCCATGGATTGTACTAATACCTCACAGATGAATTCGAAAATAGTATAAGCAGATGTCATCCTATGAGAGGTAATGCAAAATTACACTAGTGGAAGCAAAGTGGTCAAATGACAGAACCGCTCGACGTTTCGGTTGATTCAGTGTTATTATTCACAACCCTGTTGAAAGCAATGGATGTATGGAGAGTCAAGAAGGTAGCGAGGGCAGAACACGAGATAGTACGAGCGTCTGATCGAAGCTCACAGCCCTTGATACTTGTTTATCTAAGATCTATCGGACGAATAACCGAGACACCAATTGCTGTAATGATTACCAATATAAGATTCACTAAGCGGGGTCTCTGAGGGAATATCATGTGCTAGAACAGAATTGTTCTTAGAGACGAACTCCACCTCGGATGAAGCTTCGATGGCCAGCGAAAACGTGTCTGGGAAGATCCAGGGCAGCAATGGAATATTCACTGTTGTAACGTCGTGGAAATAAATTGAAGGTGTACGCTAAGCTAATTATTAAAGAATGCCTTATAACTGTGATCTAATCAAATGTTTATTTGACGACAACATTCAAAAGATCATTGGATAGAGAAAAATTATTAGTTACAAGTGTTCGTTTGATACAGCCAGCTATTTCTGTTTCATATTGGTGTATGCCTAGGGGTCCGCTCCTTGCTTCTTTTTCCAGTCACCCGTTGGGTACCGCCTCAGGAGTCTCTCGTCGGTATGGATCCGGAGGCTCACGCCTTGTGCTTCCTTCCTATATCCGTCCCTAACGTCTCGCAGGTCAATCGTCGGAGTCGATCGGGGTCCTCCCCTTCTTCCTTCGTCCACAGACTTCTCTTTTGAGTATCTCTCGTAGGAGTCTGTCCGGAGTCTTCCTTTGCTCCTTCCTTCGTCAGCAGGCTTCTCTCTTGGGAATCTATCGTCGGAGTCTGTCCGGAGTCCCTTCCTCCGTCCGTAGGGTTCAGTTACGGGAATATCTCGTGGCAGTCTATCAGGAGTCCTCTCTCTTTCCGAAGTCCACTCTTTTAAACTCTAGGGGCGGGTTCACTCCACGCCCCTCATCAATCCCCATTGGCTGACCTCAGGGTTTTGCACCCGGCACCAACGGTCTTGCACATCATCCATTCGTGCAGAGATGACAAAAGTCCGGTCCCTCTCAAAGGTTCCCGGCGACAAGGGCCCGGCTGACATCTGGCACTTCAAACACCTCGCCGCCGCCTGCAGAGGCGCCAACATTCAAGACGTACAATCACTGCCCATGAATAGAAAATAATGCAGCGATGCCGGCCCATAGTGTCCGCCAGTCACACCGTCGCCGACGGTCCAGCTGTCTGATACAACACAATACCATCAAAGACACGTGTTTCCCGGCTGTGGATACGTTTATGAATAGAGGCGCTTTCTCCATTGTGACGACGTCACACTGTCTATTGTCCGCCACTCAGTCTGACCATCAGGAGTTATGGTAAGGGGTTGCCATTTCATTTGATAACCAGAACCATTTGGCTGTCTTCCATGTCATCCGTACAGCACAGCGGTACATCGTCTCCCTTTTTTATAAACCTATGGGTCTTCCTTCAAATAAGATAAGGTTCTTTGCAAACGACACATCTTTCTACTTCTTGACTTCGTGCCTCTCCAATACTTTCTTGACCGAAGTAATCGTCAGATATCTCTCCAACGGAGTATTTTTAGACTCTGATGAGCAGGCGTCATTGACCGTTCCTGGATTAAGCTGATCAAGCTCCCGATTTTAAACATGTTAAACAAACAGTCCTACAGTATGATATCGTACAACTCAATGATTCAATTCTAAGCCTGATAACAATTTGCATCAGGGCTAAAAATGGGTCAACGCCTCATTGACGTCTTTTTCTTTCTTTTTTGCTTTGAAAGCTATTTTCTTTCTGAATAAGGCAGTCTCAATTCTTGTAATACCCTATTCTAATACTTATCTATCTATCTATCTCCTATATATATATATGTATATGAGAAAAATGGGGCTTTCTTTTACTTACTCATATCTAGATATCCGAAATGGTAATATTATAGTAATCGCAATAAATTATAGTTAGCTCCTTAACTGCCGATTAGAAGTTAAGTTATGCAATTCATTCCCCAGTGCCACCGTTTTTCACATAGGTGCGATTATGTGGTATATTGGGGGGGGGGGAATAAAAGATACAAATCAGCAAATTTTTCTCTGGAATAAGTAACTCCTTCTTTAACGCTATCGGCATTTCATTGCATTCCAAAGCCTTTGGAATAGTTTTATTGATAGTAGCCCAATGAAAAGATTTGTGTTTTGGAAAGACGTTTATATACGTCCGGGGCACTTAACGCACCGGATGAGCGAGATGGATATATACAACAACGGCACTTAAGGATTTATTTATTTTTTGTATTTAGTCATAAGCTAGATAAGTGAGCTATAGAAATCTATAAAATTTAGTTTTATATATAAATTGGTAATGTGTGTGTTTACAACTAAATTATTTAGATAACCTAATTTTAGCGCAACTATCTCGTGTTATATTATTTCAATACATCTATGAAGCAAATAAAAATTTAAAATTTTAATCACATATCGATATTGCTAAAAGAAGAAATAAATAATTTATGAATAGGGATTGTTTAAAATAAAAACGAAAGGAAACAAGATATCAATCATTGGCATGACCAAGTAATTTTAGCGCGTTTTTCACATGTTGTATTTAAAAAAAAAAGAATTAAATTAAAAAAAGTAAGATCAGAGCCTTTTATACCTGTTTTCTGAACTTTTTTTGTGAAGATTTCCTCATTTTTGTGAAAATTTCCTCCAAAATGCAGGTAGATTTTTTTAAAAAAACTCCTTGCAAACAATAAATTTACTAGGTAAAATTTGAGAAAATTTTGTTATAAACTAGCGAAATTCAGGAAAATTTGTAGGAAAATTCGGGAAAACTATGGGAACATTTAAATATGATTCGGCTCATCTAGGACACAAATGCAACCCAATGCCGAAAACCCGAGGTCAATTGGTTGGTTATTGGCTGAGAAAAATTACGACAAAATATGGAACGAAGACGAAATTTGCGTCCTAATAGCGCTTTTGTTCCACTACGTGAAAAACGCGCTAAAAAAAGAACTATTATATTACAAAGTGTGTTAATTTCAGTCAATGGTATCTTACGATACATTATTTGTGGACACATACCGAATGAAATTCCAAGACAATCACTTTAGCTCTATAATAGATTGTAGGAATTTTCTCATTATTTTGTGCTGCAAGCGAAATTTCTTTGAACACTTTTAGATAAAGATTTGGACTTAAATGAATATATACTAAAGATACTGTAGGTGAAACCCAGAACGATTTCATCATCTGTTCTTTTATGTGTTCGTGTGTGATTACGGTGACCGGATCGACCCACCTTTGTGCATTTGCCCGTGCGCAGCATTCCTGCCCTTGACAATGAATTTCGACGAAAAGGACCACCAGTATTTTTGTCGCTCATCTCATTGTAGGAGCGATGAGTCATGTCCGCAGGGGAATGGGAGGGGGAAGGAATTGTCCGAAGGTATGGAAAAATGCGAGGTCATGTCATTCATTGCGTCGTCCCCAAAGTCCTTTCTCATGCCGTAATTTGTGACACTCGTTAAGAACCCTGATTGTTCGGTGAATAATTACAACTCGGAACTGGTCATTTTTTCGAATAATGTATGCACAGTTTATGAGTTTGCCCTTTGCGACATGTTTTTCTCGAATAAAACTTTTCATCTCAGATGTACTGGTCAATTTTGGTACGAAATTTGCTATGCGGAGAAGCAACTTTTTGTCCATTTAGTTTTTTCCCCTAAATCAGGAATAAAAAAAATCTATAAGTTCGTCAGATTCAACTCGCATTTTTCAAAAATATGCATTACACCAATAACAAATACTAGGGAATAATAATGATTCTGTAACGTATGCGCCCCCCCCCCTTGAGACATCTGGGACTTGCTTCCCACGGCCGGGTCAGTTTAGAAGAATGATGACCACACGTGCAAAACCACCTGCAGTCGCTAATATACTGCGACGGACGTGTCTTAATGAGCCCCTGCAACCTTTGACCCGAGGGAAACATTTCGCCTCCACCGGATGGGGGTGAAAGGGGACGCGGAGACGTCGGTGAACCGCAGAGAAGAGAGAACAGCGCGGAAACTTCGCCTGGAACGGACACCATCAAGATCCCTCCCTCACAAAATTATTTTGGACTTTAAAATCATCCCATAGTGAAACTAGTATATTAATGTAAATAATAGCTGTGATAATTAAAATAAATTATATTTCAAACACGCTACCATATATTATTTAATCAAACGTCACAGCATTAACGAAAGTGGTGTCAGCGGTAAGGATTAATAAAAAAATAATAGAGATTACCGGACCCGTGAGAGGAGGTGATTTGGTGATTCTGGTTTATTACGGGAGCTCTGCAAACTGCACGTAGAAAAACTCAAGACGCATGAGCTTGGAAATAAGGATAAAACTATCCTTTAGAGAAAAGAAAAGCAACTCAGAAGGCCGAGATTTGATGGTGGATAAGCTATCCCATCAATAAAGAAAATCCTTTTGTGTGTGTTGTGAAAATTGAAATTATCTTTAAAGCAAGAAATGTCAACCGGATCTTCGGTATTCCCAAGTTCCAGCAGATAGTACTTCAAAAGGGTGAGTACTGTTATATTTCTTGAGTTGTATTAGTTGCTTGCTAAAATTTCTACTACAAATTTTGAGATACTTAGTGTTTTTTCTTGCATGGGAACAATGTTATTGTGGTTCTAGAGAATTGTAAATACGAGTGTTGTGTGCAACTTTTAGCTTAAGATTTATTGTGTTTTTAAGTTTCTTGATAGTTTTGATTATTTTACAGTGTTAAAATTTTTCTTTGTTTGTTTCTGTGTTTGCATGGGACCAGTGTTATTGTTGTGAATTTTAACAAATATATTGTGCTGATATTGTTCAAAAATGGCTTTTCTCGGAAAAGGGAAAAAGCAAGATATGTTGCTACTCGCAGAGGAATTAGGGGTAGATGTCACACCAAACATGACTGTCCCTAACCTCAAAATCGCAATCACTAACAGTGAGGGTTACGAAGAGGAATTCGTAAAAAATCTGTTTGAGACTATTATGGCAAATAGGAAAATTGAAGAGGAATGGGAAAGGGCAGAAAAAATTAGATTTGCAGAATCAGAAAGGGCAGAAAAAATTAGATTTGAAGAATCAGAAAGAGCAGAGACCTTGAGATTAGCGGAGCACGCGTTGAAAGAGAAGGAATTACAATTAAAATTTGATCTAGAAAGATTTAAAATAGAATCCGGACATAGTGTAAACGATGAATCAACCGGCTGTATAAATCCCCGTTCTGTAACCTCGAATGTAAATTTAAGAAAATTAATCCCAGATTTTAATCCAAATCAGTCAGATATTAGTTGGTATTTGGTGATTTTTGAACGTCAGGCTAAAAGGGCTTTAATTGAAAAAACAGACTGGGTAGGGCATTTATTAGGGTTGTTACCTTTGGATATCGTGCAGTTCATTGCTCGCGAACCGGAGGAACAAGCAGAAAATTATGACTATATTAAAAAACTATTACTTAAACGATTTAAGTTAAGTCCGGAAGTCTTTCGCCAGAGATTTGTTCAACACCAAAAGAAATCGGATAGTACCTGGAAAGACTTCACCTTTGAAATGACTAACTATTTAGAGGAGTGGCTAATCGGCCTAGAGATCGAGTCGTTTGAGGACCTTAAAGATTTAATGGTTGTCGACCAACTAAAAAAACGCGCGTATGCTAGTATGAGAGAACATTTCTTAGATGATTGGGCG
>BMAO01016384.1:0-39956 GCA_019973975.1 Trichonephila clavata | reverse complement strand
ATTCTGTGTATAGTAGTTACATTAACGAAATTTTATTCTTTAGATCTTTTTAAAATACTTTCTGACCTTTTGAAATTCCATTCCTTTTTTTAATAGTTCTATGATTTTTTTAAATAACATTTTTTCATTTTACGCATCTATTGCGTATTTTATTGATATTTAAACAATTATATTTTGAATTTGATCACGTCTCATTGCAGATTTCATAGATTTTTGTATAATCCTTTACACCTTTTGGAAACGAAATGATTCCCAAGCACTTCCTAAGAAGTTCGTATATCTAAATTGAAAAGTAAACTGATTCTAACCTTTATGGAGGTTGCTTTGAACGAAAGAGAGTTGTCATTGTCGGCATTTTCGAGTTGGGGATTCGAGTCCAGATGCCACTTAAGACCCGTCATAAAGAGGTGGAGAACGTTACATGTGTCGGGCTTAAAGATTTTACTCTTTGGTGTGGAGTTTTGTAGGAGGTAGAGGGGGTTTCAACTCAAGCATCGTATTAGTCACATGACCGAAGTTTAAAATTATGAGGTCCTTCACCGATAGTTTTGTTGTCTCTAAATGTGGTGATAGAAAAAATCAGTCAAATTTTTAAACGATTATTTATTTTAATGCAATCAGTTTTTATTGTATATAATTATTATAATTTTTCTACCTTTTTAAAAAACAGCAAACATAGATGTGGGAAATAAGATGCAAGTTTCAATTTGAGTTTATTTAATATCCCTTAGCAAATTTTTTAATATCAGTATAACCCTATTAATTTGAATAATTGAAAATCAGCATTTACTTACAAAGACTCAATGTGTAGAGGGGGTAATGCAGTTTCGTCTTTTGGAGGACAATTTATTTCTTTTTTGAGTTTCTCACAGTGTTTATGTTTTTCTAAGCAGTTAAACAATACTATTAAAGGAAACGTATTTTAGGGAATAAAACTTCCTAATGGTTTATTCGCCGGCTTAAAAAAATTAAACTTCATGGTGATTATTTGCCCTGAAAATATGAGGAACATGTTGCGATGCACAAGGGGATATCACATTCTACAAACACATGAGACCGGTTCCTTTTTTCTTGTCACTTTCTGCTGCAATTCCTACATTTTCTGTAGTTGGAAACCATCTTTGGCATATGATTTCCCACACTGACTAAACGCACATCCTCCGGAACTATTCACTTCTTTGATTGGAAGCTACCAGGATGACCTTTGCTTTTTCTTGAGGAATGTCCGTTTATAAGCTGATGAGCTGAAGCTATACGGAATGTTAGCTGGTCTAAATTTCTGTCTCTTTTGATCACTTGCTACTGTATGAAACTACTTAGAATTGCAAGGTCAATAAGAAAGTAAAAGATTTGCATGTAAATTAGTGCTCCAATTGTTATAATAGAAAGAGCAATATGTTATAAAGGGTTTTGCGCTTCCCACAGGTGTATTTTGTAAGACCAAGTACATTAGGAGTGATCTTTCAAAAGACCAAGAAAGGGCTATATCTGTCGAGAATCAAAGTCTAAACCTTGTTGTGTTGTCTGAGTTAGAGGAAGAGATTCCAGCGCAAGTGTCGTCCTGGTCACGTTTCAAAATTACGAAGTTCATCGCCAACAGGAACAGTTCAGCTTCATATTGTGAAGCGCTAATATAACTCTTCCTCTTTCTGATCTTTGACATTAAAAGATTGATAAGGTGTCGTAAATTGAATGAAAACGTTAAGATGTGGAAAAAAACTCATTGCACAAATTTAAAATTAAACTCATTGGTAACAAAAATGTTCATTTTGCTTGAAATATTAATTGGTCGTCCTGTAAAAATTAACATCCGTTTTTGATACAGGTTTACACTGTAAATGCTGTTTAAATTTTTCGGTCACTTTAACTGCAACCTTTCTTAAATTGAAGAATTTTGGTCGTTTCGGTTTTACATATTCCAACAAGATGTTCTTAAGAAATATCCCTGCTATGAATGTCTGTGGGAGCCATTATATGCAGTTGAAACATACTGATTAACGATATGAAAGTCCTTTCCTCAAGATATTTTGTTGTCAAATATGCCTAATAAGAAAGAACACTACACTCACTAGTATGAAGTTTTTAATTTCTTTTCAAGGAATTTATTATTAGAAGAAAAATTAATACTTACCTTAGTACAAAAAAACCTTCTTAAGAATGCATTATATGATGCATACTCACTCAAAATCTTACTACTATGTAAATAACACCGACGATTTTAGACAAGGGTCTTATTCATACAAATATTAAACTAATTTTACGAACAAAATGCCACTCTCGTAATATATATCCTATAAAGCATTTTCCTTCTCTTTACAGTTTTTCACCATTACGGCAATATGGTAGCATCTTCACAATTTTTTTTAATTTTTAATATTTGATGTTTGATATTAATTGTATTTCATAAAGGTTAATATTTAATAACAATGCCATACAAATTTTTTTTAGCTTTTTTAAATCCCTAAGGCTTTTTTAATTATGTCTCTTTTCTTTCAAAACTTTTTTTGCAAGTACCTTACAATATACTACATAACACTGTAAAGGGTTTCTTTCCTGCTGCAATTCTTTAATATTTTTATAATTAAACTTCCAAAATATGACCAAAAAACATTAATTTTGATTTTGAAATTTTTTTGAAAAAGTACTAAACATTTTAGAGTTAATTCTATGCACAGTTTTACAAAACATACATTTCAAATATGTATAAAAATTTTCAAACCCATACTTCAATTATCAAAAAAAGCGTTAGGGTTTAGTATAGCAGTATATGTACAAAAATTCTACAAGGAGAAACATGAGTTTGAAGTTTTCCTTCCATGAATAGCATGATATAATATTCATCGAATAGTCTGAATCTTTTATGATATGTTAATTACCTTATTTAAAACAGCTTACCATTAAAAATTTCACAAATGTAGAAAAATTAAACAGTATACTGGCATAATGAATATATAGAAAAAAACGTATAAAAGATCAATATTTCATAAAACTTTATCTTAATAATTATAAAAAAAAAATAAATACGCACATTTCAGAGCTAATTCCATGCTTAGAGCTAATGCACAACATGTACAAAAGATGTTTATGCCTTTATTTTTTATTTCCATGATTTTAAAATCCTTCGCATGCTGAATATTGTACACGAACATAAGCAAAATAAAATAACAAATTATAGGTAAAATACATCAAAATCTAAGAACTGTATATGTGCATTTGCTTAAATAAATATCTTAAAATATTTTAATAATAAAAGTGTTGAATCTCGCACAAATGGGATGTATACATATCACCAAAAACAAATGTAAAAATGGGAGAGTTTTTGTATTTTTGCGAATTAGATTTTAAATTATTTGAGTCATCACAAAATGAGATTTAGTATTTGTGCTTTGGGAAAATCAATTTTGAAGTTTAAGAACTGTAATCTAAGAACTGTAATTTAAGAAGTTTAATCTAAGAACTGTATATGTGCATTTGCTTAAATAATTAGGATTATGTGGATTACAATCCACATAAGTTGAGATAAATAATATCGAACTTGAGTTTGAGACCTTGGCCATTCTCAGACTGTGCAACCACTCTAAATTTACAATTTATAATAAACGCATTCTTTTCCTTTAATACTAGTATTAATTAGATATATAAAATTGATATACCCGGACATAAAGAGTAGACGAATTTCAAACGAATAGAAAAATTGTATTATCTTCCTTTTTTTTCGTGCCTTATATACGGAAAATAATACGATATATAGGGTAGCCTCTATCAAGAAAATAATCTTAAATCTTTTTTGAAAATTAATTGTGATGACTGATTGTTATTTCATTTCAAAGATACATAAAGTACCGCGGTAGCTTAGTGGTCAAAATAACGGACACGTTGATGGTGAGTCATAAGTTCGAGCCTAGTACCTCTGAAGAACAGACCTGTAGGAGGCCGATTCGCATTTAATACGGTGAGGATGAAGCCTCTTGTGTGGGGTGGATATCAGGAGAGAGTGTGCCAGGGCAGATGTCGTCAGTGCCACTTAACTCAGTTTCAAAATGACAAGGTCCGTTACCAAAAGCTCTCGAGGAGCTAAATAGTGCAAAGTTAATATTCACTTACTCACCTAATAACCTGACCGTGGTAGCTTAGCGGTCACGGTCACAAATCCGTAGCTAAAGTGTTATTGAAAATGCGCCACTTAGAGGCACAAATGCACGCTAAATCATTCGTAAAGATTAAGGGTCGGCAACTTATGGCACGCGGAACAATTCTCTGTGGCACACTGAATATCTAAACAAATTTGTCAATTTTTGAGTGGATGTAAAATGATAAAATTCTAAAGGATGCTATTTGACAAACATCTCTAGAATTATGGATAATTACGGAATTATGAAAAGTTCTAAAAGTTAAATCTAAAGAAAAATTTATAGTTATTTTGTAAATTATTGAATGTTATTGCTGGAGAAATTTAATTGAGTAAAGGGAGAAAATGGCATGTACTCTGCTTTCCGCTTTTAATTCTACATATCTAAATAAATATTTCCTTGAATAAAAAATATTTCGAGTCTCTCTTCTCAAAGAAATTGTTTAACAACTGAATGCTGAAAATCATGTGAAATTGAAAGTCAAGAACTATACACCTGATGTTGCGATATGAAATTAGAGCAATGCAAAAGCATTAGGTTTATATTAAAATCTTTATGTATCTTTTTATTTTATTATAATGGAGAGATATACTTATATATAACTAGCTGAAATGCCTGTTCTTCGCACGGGTTAAGTTTTAAAAACAAATTTATCTATTGTAGCAATTATAATATTTTTAGTGAGGTTAAAAAAACTCTGTATAAAAAGTAGTATAACCAAAAATTAAAAATATTTTTTTTTCAAATGAATGTTCACAATATAAATAATTTTAAACAAATTGCAATTTTGCCTCAAAGTAAATAATAATTTAATAGAAACATATTTGAATAAAAAGAGAAAAGTAACATTCTATCATTTTTTTATTTGTAACAAAAAAGTAGTTGTAAGTTGCATTGATGACTGTGGTACATATCCTGAAATAAATCAAGAGAAAAAAAATTAGCATAGATATCATAAAGCATTTTACAAAACACTATGATTCATAACACATTAGGTAGCCTGCAACTCAAAAAGAAACTAAATTACTGTGAACTAAAAACAAAAAACTATCTGAAGATAAAATAGGTTTACTTTTATTCAAAGTATAATGATTGAATTAAACAGAGAAAAAAAAATTTTTAATTAATATTTTTGCAATTCATTGAAAATAATAGATTTTCTTTAAAAACAATTGTTAATATGCCACATTAACATAAATGTAATGTATATTCAAATTTCTGACTACCTCCATAAAATTTGTGAAGTATACAGTTTTGCATTCAACGCTAGACATGGGGTCATATAACATATCACATAAGTTTAAAAATGAAACCAAAAAAAGAAAAAAAAAACGTAAAGCAAAATTTTAAAAATTCACTTTGAAGTGCACAATATCATACCTGAAGTATCTATTCTTTACATGGGTATTTTTCATTCCAAAAGTTAATGTTTATTTAATGAACCCAACCTAGTGTAAGGAAAAATATTCAACCTGAAACAGATTAACCAATTTAATATCAACATCAAAACAGAAGAAATAATCTGAGCTTTGATTAAACCACTATAAATAATACTGAGGAAGAACAGAATACAAATTGAGCTGCCAAAAATAAAATTTAATTTTGAAAGAACATGTCTTTATAATTTATTTAAAAAAGAACTGCAAATGTGCTTCAAATAAATAATATTAAAAGGAAATTTGAGAAAGTTACTTCAAGGTATACCCTAAAATCTATAACTTCAGCGAAGAGCTTCTTGATAAACAATGTTAACGGTCTTACCATTCGGAGCAAAGATAAACAAATTTTCTGCACTACCGTCTCGTGAACAACCCACATAAAGCTGACCATGGGAAAAGCAAGGATTTCTAAGATCCAGCCCCACAGTTTGAAGGGATTGTCCTTGGGCTTTGTTAATGCTCATAGCAAAGCTTAGTCGAATCGGAAATTGCAGTCGTTTGAATTGAAAGGGAACATCAGATGGAATGATGGGAATTTTAGGGATGAAAACATCTTTACCGGCAGCTTGCCCAGTTAGAATAGTGGCTTCAATAACATTAGGCATTAGCTTCTTAATTGAAAGCCTAGTACCATTACACAATGAAGGTGGATCAAGGTTTCTAAGAAGGATAATTGGGGCACCAATTTTGAGTTCCAAAACATGCGAAGGTATACCAGGGAGTTCCAAAGAATTTAAAAACTCAGCTGGAAAATTGACTGCCTCTTTTGGATCACAAATAGTATTCATAGATTTATATATTTGAACATTTCCTGGGATTTGTGATAAAAGCAGTTTGTTTATAATGCTTACAGTTTGATTTTGAGGGTCAAGGATAGCTCTTTGACATAGCGAAACATGATCTTGAAAAAAGTCAGGTAAATTTGGAAACACAGCTCGTAAAAGTTCTTCCTCTGTATTAACGATTCTCCCAATATTTTTCAAAGATACAGCCCCATCAGGATCAAGAGACGTAAAAGATCCATTTCCTAATTGAAGAAGGTTATCAGCAAACTGGCAAGAGGAATCCCCACTTAAATAACTTCGCATGTTTGTTCTCAACTGACATCTTTTTATGTCAGCCCAAATATATGATGATTTAATACACGCAGATATTTCATCTGCTCTAGTTCCCCGCGGAATAACTGGCAAAGTTTGACGAAAATCACCAGCTAACACCAAGGTGATACCCCCCATCCTCTTATTGTTAGATCTTAGGTCTTGCAGAGTGACATCAAGGGCTTCAAATGCAGCCTTGTGAGACATAGTGCACTCATCCCAAATTATGAGTTTACAACACTTTAAAACTTTTGCCATTCCTGTACGCCTAGAAATGTTACATGTAGGTGTCTCTATGACAGCAATGTTTAAGGGCAACTTAAAAGTTGAATGAGCTGTCCTTCCTCCTGTCAACAAAGTAGCTGCAATACCGGAAGAAGCAACAGCCAGGGCAATCTCACCACTCTCTCGTACCTTTGCTAAAATGAGATTGAGGAGGAAAGTCTTCCCTGTACCACCTGGCGCATCTAAGAAAAAAATACCACCAGTCTCTTGAAAAACTGAATCTGTTATCTTCTGAAATATTTCTCTTTGATCTGGTAGCATTTTGCCTTCATTTTCTTCCAAGAATCTTCTAAGTTCACTAACATTGTAGGTTCTTTCTCTAAGCACATCATCAATAGTACTGGAATCTCGATTAGGCTGAGGAAGTCCGACAGATTTCAAATCTGATCCTCCTAAAGATCTAACCTTGTCTTCAATGATGATAAGAGCTTCATTCAAGATTTCGGTACTGAATTCCAAATCCATATTCCTCTGTTGAATTCTTATTCAGTGCAGAATATCTTCAGAAAGATTTTCCTGGTGGTTGATCCATAGCTGATTGGGATTAGATACAGCACATACTTGCAGCATGACAGCAAACAGATCACGAAGCATTCGTGGTGAATGCATAAAAGCAGCTTCTTCTAAAGTCACATTCCAGTGTTCATCATTCTCTAGAAGACCTCTAACTTGGCAAGCTTCTTTGTAATTGCTACAAATCCTTCCTTCAAATGTTTTCAGATACTGAAAAGATGTAGGGTCCGGTACTTCATGAAGTAGTAATCGCAAATGAAAGCATTCACTATTGTTGGGATGAACCGTATACACTCGACCAATTGCATCAGTTGACTTGATTCCAGGATAGTCAGATAAAGATTGACCAACTTTTCGTCGACTCCACTTCTTGTTTTTACTATCCCAAGTGTAATACCTTGTGACTTGATGATAAAAAAGAGTGCGGGCAAACTCATCTTCATTACAAAGTCGGAAGAAAGCAGTAAGAGTTGTTTCCGGTGCAAATCGAGCTCGTTCAGCAGCATTACCTTCTGTGAAGTAGACTCTCTGTCCGTTTTCCAAGTGGACACTTAAATGAATGACTGTAGGATGGCGTTCATGAATGGGAAAGTTCAGTATCCTCCAAACAGCTTCATTGCTACTAATGTACCTCCCCATTTCATAATGGTTAACTTCATTGTGGGCAATACCATCACAACTGGTCACATCAAACACGGCCATATCAGATCCTTTGTTGATATACTTGCAAACATGCTTAATCGACTTAATGGAATTGCAGTATTCAACATTGATATGGGCACAAAATATTCTTGAGAGCAGAGGGCAGTATGGGACAATCCATCTGTTATCAAATACAACCTCTGAATGTCGAATAATGATAACTGTTGAAAATCCTCCATCTTCTGGTCTTCTGCGGCGATAAAGTGGATATCCATCCCTGCCAGTTTGAGTTTCTTTTAAAAAATCCCGAGGATATCCTTTAGTACATCTTCCATTCTTCATGCAAGGAGAAAAAGGATTGATGACTCCGCAAGGACCATGTACCATTTGTGTTGTAATGCAGTTGAAAAGCTCTGGGTCTTCTTCAGGATTCGGTATTTCAGCACTGATGAAGTCATCTACTTTAAGCACATGTAAGGTTTCTTGAAGCCACACCAGAATATGCGCATAGGTAGTCCTCGCTTCTGCCATTCTATGGTGTACATATAACATTGAGCAACTCCAAAAATCTTTCCCTTGGTGATGAGGTTCATAAGAATTTTAAGCTTTCCATGGAAAAAAACTCTTGCCAATAAATCGTGACGATTGTGTGGATTTTGACCTAAAAACAGCACTAAATAAATATATTTATTGAACAAATATGTAATACTCCCCAAGAAAGTCCACAAAGCATAAGTTTTTGCAGAATACGTAATATGACGTCATATGCCCAAATTAACGGAAAATCGCTTAAAAATTGAATTTTTAAAAAATCGAAAGCGAATTTCAAAAAAACCTCTTCGAGGTTAATAGAATAGTCACCTACAGCTTCTATGTGCCAAGTTTCACACTTGTGGGTTGCTTAATTTGGCCGAAATAGGTGAAACACACACACAAACTCTTTCTTTTATATATTAGTATAGATGATGTCTGTTTATATATTGTTTTATAAATATGTTTAAAATATTTTTTTTTACATTTTTGGCAAAAAAATACTTATAATTTATAGTTTTTATTTTTATGTTAAGAAATATCTTTAAGTGATGCAAAATTAATGTATAGTAAAATTACACATATATTTGTTATTGAGTTCTATTCTCTAACTCTGCCTTCATTATCGCGGGAATAGAATTAATTCAAAAATCCCCTACTGTGTGGCACGATGAACCATATTTGTAGATTGGTTTGATACTCCACAATTAAAAGGTTGCTGATTCCTGATATAGATCTTAACGTTCCGCCACTTCTTGATTTCCTTTAAAAAACAATCCGAAAATTTTTTTCGACCGGTTACCACAGATTCCAAATGAATCCAACAGAGAAATCCCGGCTGGTGATAATTCGATCCTTAGTTCTTCTAAATATCTAGAGCAGTCCTTAACCACTCATATCAACACTTCTCAGCTCTGAAAAGGATGAGAATGTCTTGATACAAATTAGGAAATTATTACATCATTCTTGTGTTTTTTTAATGTTTTATGGTTATTTGTCACTTGTTCTTTTCTTTGGAAGACTTCATTCACTTCTTCATGCAAGCTTTTCCACGCGTTTCGTGTGACAACTTGAACTTATTTTCAACTTCTCCACCTTTTCTTACTTCCTTCGTAGTGGTTATTTAAAATCTCTTTTCAATAACGGCACGCAGTTATTTAAGAGTTAATGAGTAACGGACTTAAAAATAACATTCTCTTTAATATTTGTAATTAAAGAAATTCCTCCCTTTTCTCCCCTCGTTCCATCGAGATGTGGCAGCTGGTTGAAAAACGGGCTTGGTTGTCAGAGATGTGACGCAATTTCTCTTCGCTCTCCTAAAGCGAAACGGAAACTAAATCATTTGGGTGAGTGGTTTCCCACTCACTTCTCCACCAGCGTTGTTGCGCTGCACTCATTGTAAACTGCTATATATTTTTATGTATTATTTCAGCAAATTATTATTATTATTTTCAACTTATTATGATAAGTGGATAATAGAGATTTCTCTAAGTTTCCATGTACATATATAACCGTTACCGTTACCAAATCATTCGTAGGTCAAAGTCCTCATTTTAGCATGGTTCGGAAATTAGGAAAGTGCGATACCAACTCATGTGTCGTCCTCGCCACTTGACCAAGGTTCAGAATTACTCAGTTCATCACCAATACTTCTCATGAAACTTATCATGTGATGTTAATAAAATAAACACACACTTACATTAATAAAGCAAAAGCAAAATGTTGATAATATATCGTCCAAAATGGAATCCCACAAAAGAATTATTTAATTCTGTTCAATAACTATAAAATAAGTCTAAAAATAGACGGTTTAGTACTCAAGTTAAATATCTGATAACAAAATGGATTCTTCCACTTTACAAAAGTGCTCTTAATATATATTTCTTTATAGTACATATGTATTTACACTTTCTTAAATTAAGGTTTCTAAGCTATAATACAAAATTCCAACAATTTATTGGGGCCGCTACGGACGAGGGGTCATTGTAGAAACACTCACGATCGTCATTGTTCCTGATGAATTATGGGTTCAAATTCTGGTGACACTAAATACTTATGGTGTGGAGGAATTAATATATGTTGAATCTGTCTAGCCCAAAATCGTCTTGATTAAATTTAAACAAAAGATTGACAATTCAGCTGTCGTTTGCCTCACGTGGCCATAGTTCAATACAACGGAATCCATGATAAAGGGGCTTGTGTTATTGTTAGAGTTACAGGTTTGTGGGATATGGAAAAACAATGGCTATTATCCCCCCCCCTTTCGTGTTGTACAGAATTGTGCCATTAAAAAGCGATCAATAAATCAACCCATATTTGAAAGGCTCTAGGTGTAACATTAAAAAAAATCGGAAATATATAAATATGTATAATAACTATTGTTATAATTCAGAAATCTTTAATTACTTTGGTTAGTTAGACGATTATATAAATTACATTTTTATGTTATTCTAATGATTCAGTCCATCCTCTTAGACATATTTGATTATTAGACGACACAAACAGAAGACATGTGTACAGCACAAAGAACATTACATAATTGAATCTACAAGCTAAAAAAAGTGTAAATGTCAGATGACTTGCAGCGCCATCTATTCATTTTACATTTAATTTGCAGCAATTACTTCGATTTTTAATGGATGATTATCGTAGCATTTAAAAATAAACAAAAAACTAGTACACTGTATTTCAGAATTCACCGAATAAATAAGCAATTTAAACATGAAAGTGGAATGAAACCTGACATTAAATTTTGTAATGATTCGTTGATTGTTTTTAACAATTCAATTTCAAAGCTACAGGTAGCATTTGATGAAGGGCGTCATGATTTTGTCGAATTACTGAACCAGACATTCCACTCTTCAAAATTCGATACTATCCCAGCATGAGGACTTCAGGCCTTGTTAGATTTAACGTACATCAGATCCTCTACACAGTGGGAATTTAGTGTCAGAATAAAACGAATCCATACATAGACAGAAATAACATTATACACGAGTACGTGACCACTCAGGCACTGCACACGTAAAAAATTCTAAAATTGATAATGTACTCTTGCAACTTTTACTTCTAGTATTAACAGAGCATAACAGTGATATACTCGAAAATAGAAAATAATTGAATTTCACAAATGAACATACCAATTATAACATACTTTTTCTTAGCTTCACGTGTGGAATATAAATCTTAAAAATTGCTTCCGTCAGTAAAACGAGTCAAGCTCTGTGTTGTGAATGGATTGAAAACTGTTTATTGCCACATTTCAAAGATGCAGAAAAGATACTGCAGACATATCTCTTAAGTTTGAACATTTGTCAAGGGAGGAGGGGAACACATGATTTCGCACCCTACTTTTTATACCTCCTTAACTTTTGTACAACTACACATAAATAAAACATATATTAATGAAATGCAATCGTCGCAGACGTTTAGTGGTTATTGTCACGTATTCGTGGAATGTGAGTTGAATTCAAACCTTAGTGCCCTTAAGACCTGTGATGGAGAGGGGGTGACGCCCATTAAATCTGTCATGACTCAAAGGTGTGGATGTACGGAAAGGGGAGGGGCCAGCTTAGGTGTCGTACTTGTCACATGACCATGGTTTAAAATGACGAGGTTCGACATCATTAGCCCTTACAGTATGACGTTAATAAGCGCACACTCGTGGACTTACTAAATAAAATTAGAATGAATATGCATGTTATGGTTTAAAAAAACAATCGAAATCAAAAATAAATTTGAAACATAATTCCCCACTTGCCCTTTGAACAAAACGCACTTTGTAAACTGCAAAATTATTTGCTTTTTTTTCAATAGTTATGCAATTACTGTTCCTTTAATTCGATCAAAAAACTCATACATAGAAATTTACAAGAAATGGTTCTTTACGATTAAGTGTTTTATTTACGTCACTCTACAAAGCAACACGTGGGCTATTGGCGAAGGAACGTAAAATTTTGAATGACAGTAAAGTGCAACAAGAGTGACAATAGAGTTGGCAACCACTCTCCTAGCTTCCACTCTACGTTAACTCTAAGCATCGTAAGATTTTAAGTTGTGCATCCCCTCTACTCGATGTGTCTTCAGGGCAATGACGCCGAAACTCGTGACACACTGTTCAAGGGTCCGTGACCATGAACACTAAGCTACCGTAACTACGAAATGGAAACTAAAATCTCTCTTTCTCTTTCTAAAAATCTCTGAAATTGAAGTATAGAATGATGTTTCCATTTTCGTAAACTTACAACGAAGTGGATTCCCGCAAAACCAATTTTCGGTGGATCTCTACTCTGTAAAATAAACATGCAAGCCAAATCTAAAGGGGGGGAAACGAAATTTTTACTATCAATAGCCCCATAATTCCGTTGAGAATGGTTTTCCAAAATAACCGTTCTTGGCGGATTTCAATTCAACAAAAGAAAAATGTGAACCAAATTTCATTATTATAGTCCTTGTATTTCGAAGGAAGGAATTTTTTTGTCAGTACGCCCCAGTAACCCCCTGCTCCCCCCAGAAGTTAATTTCCGTAAAATGCATTTTTAGTTGATCCCTATTCAACCAAAGAAACATGCTTAAAAAATTTCGAGTATGTGGGTCTAACAATTCAAAAACAATTCTAAGAATTTAAATTTTTTCTATGACTCCTCTTGACCCTTCGCAGCCCTCCTCGATTTTCGTTTTACTCTTTGTTAGAAGAGTTTTATTCCATGAAAGGAACATTCATACCAACTTTCAAGGAGGTAGCCCTAATAGTTAAAAAACGGAAATATTTATCGATTACGCCCCTTAATCTCCCGAAATGAAACTTGGTGGTTGATATTCGCGAAACCCTATTTATTGCGATTCTCTAGACTACGAAAGGAATCTGCTTACCAAATTTCAAGACTGTACGTCTCATAGTTTAAAACTGGGAATAATTGTCTATAACGCCCTTTAGGCCCCCGCAATGCCACTTGGGGGTTTGTTTTCACAAAACCCATTTTGCAGGGGATTTTTATTCCATGAAAGGAATTTGCTTATCAAACTTGAAGACTGTGCATCTAATAAATTAAAAAAAACAAATAATTATCTATAACGCCCCTTGAGCCCCCGCAGCACCACACTGGGGTCAATTTTCACAAAACGCAAAATACAGGGGATCTTTAATCCATGCAAGTATTCTGATTATCATATTTCAAGATTGTACGTCTAGTAGTTTGAAACTGAAATAATTATCCATAACGCCCCTTAAGCCCCGTGACGGCATTTTGGGGCCATTTTCACGAAACGCATTTTGTAACGTATCTCTATCTTATGAGAGGAATCTGCTTACCAAATTTCAAGACTGTGCGTCTAATAGTTAAAAAATCGAAATAATTGTTTATGCCCCCTTAGCCCCCCGCAACACCCCTTAGGTTCAATTTTCCCAAAACAAATTTTGTAGCGGATATTTACTTCAAGAAAGAAACATGCCTAGCCATTTTTAAGCAGGTAGGTCAAGTAGTTTAAAAACGAAAATATTTATCTCTTACGCCACTTATTCCCCTACAACGCCACTTAGAGGTCGGTTTTCACAAAACCTTCTTATAGCTGATCTCTACTCTATGAAAGAAATCTATTTATAAAATATAAAGATTGTGCGTCTAAATTTTAAAAATGGAAATAATAATCTGTAACGCCCCTTAAGTCCCGCAACGCCACTTGGGGGCAATTTTTACGAAACCCATTTTTAGCGTATCTCTAACCTATGAGAGGAATCTGCTTACTAAGTTTCAAGACTGTACGTCTAATAACTTAAAAATAGGAATTTATAACGCCCCTTAAACCCCCGCCCCCGCAACAACCCTTGGGGGGGTCAATTTTCCCAAAACCCATTATGTAGCGAATATTTACTCCAGGAAAGCAACTTACCTACCAATTTTCAAGCATGTAGGTGAAGTAGTTTAAAAACGGATATATTTATCTATTACGCCCCTTAATTCACCGCAACGCCACTTAGAAGTCTGTTTTCACAAAACCCGTTTTGTATCTAATCATTATTCTACGAAAGGAATCTATTTATCAAATTTAAAGACAGTGCGTCAAATAGTTTAAAAATGGAAATAATTATCTATAACGCCCCTAAGCCCCAGCAACGCCACTTTGGGGTCGATTTTCACCAAACTCATTTTGTAGTTGATCTCTACTCTCTGAAAGGGGAATATGCTTACCCAATTTCAAGATTGTACATCAAGTAGTTTAAACATGGAAACAATTATTTATAACGCCACTTAACCCCCCGTAACGCCATTTAAGTATCGATTTTCGGAAAATCCGTTCTTAGCTGATGTCTACTCTATGAAAGGAACATGTCTACCAAATTTCAAGTCTGTAGGTTGAATAGTTCCAGAGATATCGTAATTAGTCAGTCAGTCAGTCACTTTTCTCCTTTATATATAGATTTAAAGTTTTCTTTTCTAATGGAGTAGCGTTGTATTTATTTTGAAGTAACTCTAGATATTTATTTCAAATTTAGCCTTCTGAAGCGAAATGGATTAATAGCTGTGTGTAAATGAAAGAGGTTCTCGAAAAAGAATCAGTTATGCAAACATTTTATATAAAGCAATGTGTGTACGCACTTTCCGAATAATTTTTATCAAGAGAGAATCATTAATTTAGCTACAAGTGCTTTGTTTTAAACAAGACAAGTTAGAATTATTTTAAAAATGGATTAAACAAGAAAGTGTTATATTTGTGCTAAAGAAGGTAAAAAAAAATATGTTTTCATATAATCAAACATGTTTTTATATTAAAACAAAGCAAACTTTTACCAAACATAATGAAAATTGAACAAAGAAGGACACGAATATATTAAATCTTCGTGAACAAAAGTTACTTACTGTTCATTCTGAAAGAAGCAAATCAAAAAGACATTTGCATATTCATGCCAAAGAAAGAGCATACTCATGTGAAATTTGCAAGAAAAGTTTCACTCGGAAAGGAGTTCTAAGAATTCATAGTCGCATTCATACTGAAGAAAAGCCTTATGTTTGTGAAATTTGCAAAAATGCTTTCACTCAACTTGGTCATGTGAAAACACATTTGCGTGTTCATACTGAAGAAAAGCTTTTATGTTTGTGAAATTTGCAAAAAGGCTTTCACTCAACTTGGTCATATGAAAACACATTTGCGTGTTCATACTGAAGAAAAGCTTTTATGTTTGTGAAATTTGCAAAAAGGCTTTCACTCAACTTGGTCATATGAAAAGACATTTGCGTGTTCATACTGAAGAAAAGCCCTGTTTGTGAAATTTGTAACAAGTCTTTCAGTCCAATTAAACCTCTAAAAATTCATTTGCGTATCCATAAAAATGAAAAGCCTCATGTTTGCGAAATTTGTAGTAAGGCTATCACTCAACTTGGTAATATGAAAACACGTTTCCGTGTTCATACTAATGAAAAGTCTTATGTTTGTGAAATTTGCAACAAGGGTTTTTCTGAAAGAAGCAGCTTTAAAAGGCATTTGCGGATTCATACTGAAGAAAAGCCTTTTACTTGTGAGTTTTGCAACAAGGCTTTTTCTGTAAGAAGCAGCTTAAGAAGGCATTTACGTGTTCATACTGAAGAAAAAAAATTTTTGCTTCTTGCATTGCTTTTGCTTATGAAGCCTTGATTTATTTTTTTTAAAAGTGCATCCGAAACTGCCGATGCTCTACTTAACTGAACAGTGAGATAACTATCATAAAAAAATTATGGCACGTGTCAGCATATTATCATGTGCGCGTAACACTATTATGTCTCATGAAGAGCATCGGTCTCCAGTAACCAAAACAACGACTTCATTAGCTCAGCTTGGCGTTCAATTTGGCGTGCATCTTGGCATTCAGTTTCACGTTCACCCGTATAGTTTCCGTTCCCGTAAGAATACGGGAATAAAATATAGCCTATGTTACTTCCCGTTAATGTAGCTTTCCATTAGTGAAATAATTTTTAAAATCGCACCAGCCGTTTCCGAGATTAGCCGGAACAAACAGACAGACAAAAATTTTAAAAATTTATTTTTTGATATAAGTACCGTAAATACCTTTAAATGCATTTAGTAACAAACTGCTAATTTGAAATTACAAACAGACACTTCAATTTTATTTATTTATATAGAAGATAAAATCATTTGTAGATATTTGAACTTTTCATAATTCAATTTTAAGTGTTTGTTAATTTGTTATTGTCTTATATTCTAGGATTTTCTTATGCATGAGAGTGTTTCGTTTTCACACGTCAAAATACATTTAAAGTTTTTGTTATTATGAAAATACCTTGAAATATGTTTTGAATATTAACGAGAAAATTTTTTAATAAATGTAGAAAAATATTTTTTTTCTTATTTACTCTGTGAAGTGTTTTGACTATTACATAAAATGTACAATATTCTACATTTGAAGAATAAAATTAGTTATTGTAGTGACAATATAATATGAAATTGAATAAATTTTCAATAGTATATCAAAATGGCCTTTGTTTGTAATGTTTGGTAATTAATGCGTAACTTGTGAGGTATGACTGTTGAGCCAAATGCTATGTATATAGTCGCTCATTATGGTATAGTTTTTAGCGACGCTGGCTAGTGTATCGTAGGGCCTGGGTCTGAATCCAGAAGACATGGATCTTTGTAAATGTTTTGTGCTTCGAAGTACCCAAAAGATTACGCGATTTCGCGAAATAAAAAAAAAATAGAACCGCAGGACAACATTTAGAATCGTACATATGGGAATTTATGTAGAGGTTTAATAAAGAAAAATTCACATATAATTGGCAAAATTTAAAATGCAATTACGGCGACTCCAATATTTTTATGTTATTGGATCTTACACTTATTTCTAAGTTACGTGTTTTTCTTTTCAAGAGATAATAAGGTATTAAATTCTAAATCTGAAAGTTATTTGTGGATGGGGAGACTAAAAGAAAGGAAAGTGCTCGGAAATTTGTTTTCACCCATACAGAGAAACCATAAAAACATGTTTCGAGGCTTTTTCCTTTAACGATATATTTTGGCTTGGCGAAGGTGGTCGACGATATCTTACGTAAATATTTTAAGTTAGCTTCATCCGAAAGGCTCCTCACACAAAATACAAATATGAACAAATCAAATTAAAAGTTAAAATAATTAATGTAATGATTTATTGATTTTTAACAGAAATAAACATGATTTTAATCATTTTAATTTTTCTTAATTCTGGGATAAGTTAAGTCTTAGAAGATTCAAAGCCTCTTACGTTAGTATAAAGTGAACACCGACACAGAATTATTGATCCAATTCCACGACTTAATTTTATTTAGCATCTGATCATGTTTGTAATTCAAAATTTAATTCGTTTTGAAATATACGGTTTGTATTTAGATATAAAGGAATAAAAACTCAATTCCGTGTTTATTTAATCACTTGGGTGGGTTGTATTTTAGTATTTCTAGAGCAATTCGTTTATACCAGCGCATAAACAGAACAATCTTTAACAGACTACACTAAATAAAATGTTTGTTTAACATATGTGTTTATTTAAATTTTCATTGAGTAAGCCATTCATTTATAAGTAAGTCGACACAAGCTAAGTATAATTATTAAGAATTCATGTACATATTTTTGATATTTATAATATATTTAATACAGTTGATTCTTTTTCTCTCACAGTTTGAGATCAAGGCACCTTTATGAAGGAGCCCTATTTGTTTTTATCTAAAGAACTGTGGAAAAAGTTATTTTGTGTATAGTAGTTCAAATTAACGAAAATTTTATTCTTTTGGCTTTTTTAAAATATTTATTTGGTCTTTGATTTATTTCATTCTTTATTTTTAAATTTCTATAACTCTTTTTAAGTAATGTTTTGCCGTTTTGTCATTTTAAGCATTTATTGCATATTTTATTGATATTTAAGCATTTATATTTTGAATTTGATCACATCTGATTGCAGATTTCATAGGGTCTTGTGCGAACCCTTACACCTTTTGGAAACGAAATTAATCTTAAGTACTTCGTAAGAAGATCCTATATCTCTAAATTGCAAAGTATTCTTATTCTAACCTTTATGGCGGTTGCTTTGACTGACAGAGAGTTGTCATTGTCCGTATTGTTCAGTTGGGGATTTGAGAAAAGATGGAGGCACATTAAATCTGTCGAGCTTAAAGATTTCAGTGTATAATGTGGAGTTTTGTAGGAGGGTAGAGGGGGTTTCAACTCAAGCATCGTAATAGTGATTTGACAGAGGATTGAAATTATGAGGCCCTTCACCAATATATTTGTTTTTTTTAAATGTGGTGATAGTAAAAAATCAGTCACTTTGTATGAAACGATTATTTATTTTAATGCATTAAGTTTACAATGTATATATGTATTGTTATTTTTCTACCTTTTAAAGAAATAAATGGCAAACATAATTGTGGGAAATAAGGTGCAAGCTGCAATTTGAGTATATTTAATATCTTTTAGCCAATTTTTAAGATAAGTTTAATCCTTTTAATTCGTCTGATTGAAATTCAGCAATTACTGACAAGCAAGTAAAAAGATCCAATGTATAGAGGGGGACGATGCACTTTATTCTTTTCGTGGTTCATTTATTTATTTTTTGAGTTTCTGGCTGTTTTTTAGTTTTATTAACATTTACACAATAGTATTCAAGGAGATATATTTTATTTTGCCAAATTTTATGCTTACATTAAATTTTTGACGGGTGTGTGTGTTGAATTTTTAGCGGGAGGGAATAAAACTTCCCTAGGAACCATTCACCGCCTTAAAGAAAATTAAATTTAATGGTGATTATCATCTATTAGCTGATGAGCTGAAGCTATACGGAATGTTAGCTGGTCTAAATTTGTGTCTCTTTTGCCCACTTTCTTCAATATGAAACTACTTATGATTGCAAGGTCAATAAGAAAGAAAAAGATTTTTATAAGAATTAGTGTTTCCGTCGTTATAATAGCAAGGACAATATATTATAAAGGATTTTGCGTTTCCCACAGGTGAATTTTGTAAGATCAAGTAGGGAAGTAATCTTACGAAGGTCCATGAAAAGGTTAAATCTGTCGAGAATCAAAGTCTAAACCTTGGTGTAAAGTCTGAGTTAGAGGAAGAGGTTCCAGCTCAACTGTCACCCTGGTCACTAAATCATATTTCAAAATTACGAAGTTTATCACCAACAGGAATAGTTCAGATCATATTGTGTGAAGATTTAACATAACTCTCTCTCTCTCTCTCTTCCTATTTATGGGCTCTTAAAAAATGATCAGACGTCGTAAGTTTCAGAACAAGTTAAGATGTGGAAAAAACTCATTAAAATATTTTAAAATTAAGCTCATTGGTTATAAAAATGTTCATTTTGTTTGAAATATTAATTGGTCATCCTGTAAAGGTTAGCATATATGTCTGATATACGTAGGGAACTGCAGATGCTGTTTAAATTCTTAGGTCACTTTAACTGTACTCTTCTTTAAAATAAAAAATTTTGGTGGTCTCGATTTTACATATTCCAAAAAGATGTTCTTAAGAAATATCCCAGGTATGAATGTCTGTGAGAGCCATTATATGCAATTGAAACATACTGATAAACGATATGAAAGTCCTTTTCTCAAGATATTTTGTTGTCAAATATGCCTAATAAGATTGAACACTACACTCACTAGTATCAAGTTTTTAATTTCCTTTCAAGGAATTTATTACTAGAAGAAAACTTAATACTTGCAGGACTACAATAAATCCTTATAAGAATTCATATTTGATATATACTCACTTACAGTATACATCAAATTACCAATCATACTACCATGTAAATAACATCAAATATTTTAGACAAATTCACATTCATACAAAAATTTAACTATTAATACGAACGATACCATCTCGTTACACTGTTTCCCAATTAAACCCTGCAGTCTCTCACTCACATTGTTTAGTTTAGGCAATAATAACAAGCATGATTATTAAATAGATGTTTCTGGAAATATATAAATGTATAATTTTAAAATGTAAAAATTATTCTCTCTCTCTTTTTATATGTCTTCGATTTTCTTTTTCGTGTGTAAGATAGTACATAAAACTCAGGCGTCTATCATTTGAACGTGGTTCAATATTACGGGGTACGTGGAAATCGTCCTCGAATTGCTTTGAAGTATGTCTCTAATAAGCAATTAATCAATCAAACCATGCTTAAGGGGTTACAAATGTAGAATAATTAAAACCAAAAATATAAAATTTAGTAGCAATGACTAAGCCTCTTTTAACTTGTTTCTATCATACCATTTGAAAAGAACAAAAAAAGTTCACTACGCAACATTTATTATTCCCAAAGTAAACGCAGACTTTAAAGGTGAAAGAAAAATGAAAATCGATGTTTAATTTTGAATTCATTACTTGATTTTTGGTGACGAATTCCATACTTTTGATATTTAGTTCAACGACGAGGTAGAAACCTGAACTGGCAATTTAATCTCTTAAATTCTAGCCATCTTAACGTGATGATGTTTGAGTCCTGGCATATTTAACGTACGTCAGCCTCTCTATACGGAGAGTATTTAGTGTCAGAGGAATGTAATTCACATAAGTAGAGATAAATAACATAGCACACGAGCTCGAGACCTTGGCTATTCTCAGACACTGCAACCACTCTTAATTTGACAATTTATTTTAAAAACACACTCACTTCTTTTATTACTAGTTTTCATTAGATATAGAAATGGCATATCCGGATATAAAGAGTATACGAATTTAAAAGGAACAAAAAAAATTCTCCTAACTTCCTGTTTTATCGTTCCTTATATACTGAATATAATTTGATAGCATGGCCGCTATCAAGAAAATTATCTCAGCTCTTTTTTATGAATTAATTTTGATGACTGATTGTTATTTCATTTCAAAGATACATGAAGTACTGCGGTAGCTTAGTGGTCAAGGTAACGGACACGTGGATGGTGAGTCATGAGTTCCAGCCTAGTACCTTCGAAGACCCGATGTGTAGGAGGCCGATTCGCATTTAATATGGGGAGGTTGAAGCCGCTTATGTGGGGTGGATATCAGGAGAGAGTGTGCCAGTGCAGATGTCGTCAGTTTCACTTAACCAAGTTTCAAAATGACAAATTTGGTCACCAAAAGCTCTCGAGGAGCTAGCTAAATAGTGCAAAGTTAAAATTTACCCACTCACATAATAACCTTATACTATTTTTTGGATGACAATACAGTAATTTAATTAGAATTAATAAAAATTAAATGAATAATACTAATTATACAAAAAATTACAAATACAGCAACGTTGGCATCCTTTTTGAAGACTAAGCGACCATTTTGACGACTTGTGTCAAAATTTAAAAAAGGTTTTCTCACATTATACAGCGCTCATTTGAGCTGAAATTTTCTGTACACTGTTGTTTAGGGTAACAATACGATAATTTACTTATAAATAATTAAAATTAATTGACTTGAGTTAATTATTTAACGAATTACAGGTACAGGCACGTTGGCTTCATTTTTAGTGACTTGAGTCAAAACTTTAAAATATTCTTTTTTCTCATGTTTCAAAGCATTCAGTTGAAGTGAAATTTTATATACACGCGAATGCTTTGGATGACAATATGATACTTTAATCATAATTAATAGAAAATTAATGACTAATTAATGTTGTGATTTTGTATATGTATTTACATATTTATATTAAATTTAAATATTTAATAAAAAATAAAATAAATAAATTTTTTTTTTTACCTAAGAAGGATTTGACTCAAAAAAAAAATTTTATATTATGTTTTTATGATATGAAAATTAACACTCAAAAGCAGTTTTCGTCATTTTATCGTCGTTCAGTATTACAAGGTAGGTAGAAATTGTCCTCCTAATACTTTGAAGTGTGACGTTTAGAAGCAATCAATCAATCAAACCATCCTTAAGGGGTTACAAATGTAAAATAATTAAAATAAGGGGATATAGTCTTTACTGTTCTATATCCCGCAAAAAAAACTAACTGTAACTGTAATTAAAATTAGAAATATAAAAATAAGTAGCAAAGACAATGGCTTTTAACTTATTACTATCAAAACATTTGAAAAGAAACATAGTTTATTACGCAACATTTCAGTATTCACAAAATAAATGAACAGTTTAAAAGAGAAATGAAAACAGATAGTTAGTTCTGGATTCATTGATTGATTTTTGACGACGAATCTCATAGTTTTCATCTTTAGTTGAATGACGAGGTAGAAACTTGAACTAGCAATTTACACTCCAAAATCCTTAAAATCTTAATGTCAGGATTTTGAGTCCTGACATATTTAAGGTAAATCAGTCTCTCTATACGGAAAGTATATGGTGTCAGAGGAAACCAATCCACATAAGTAGACAGAAAATAAAAATTCGGCCCTTGGTTATCCTCAGACACTGTAGCCACTATAAATCAGTAAATTTTTGATTAATACATTCGCTTCTTAAACAACTAGTATCCATTAGAAATAAAATTGATATACACAGATATAAAGTGTAGACGAATTTCAAAGGAACAGAAAAATTGCATTAACTTCCTGTTTTTTCGTGCCTTATATACGGAATATTATTCGACAGGATTTTCTTTATCAAGAAAATGATATCAGTTCTTTTTTATGAATTAATTGCGATCACTGTGTGTGTGTGTGTGATTGTTATCACATTTCAAAGACACATAAAGTGGCTGCGGTAGCTTAGTGGTCAAGGTAAAGGGCACTTGGCTTGTGTTTCATAAGTTTGAGCTTAGTACCGCTGAAGATCCACCGTGTAAGGGCGGCGATGCGCGTTACATCTGGTGAAGGTCGAACACCCTCCCATTAGGGTGGTATGGAAATTTGAAGATGGGTTTGTCAGCTAGGTGTTATTTTTGTCACTTGAACATGGGTCGAAATTAGGATGTTCGTAAAACAAAAGCCCTCGAGTATTTGAATTGTACGACGTGAATATTCACTCACTGACTCACTCTGAAATGTACATCAAGGCTATTGGTGACGGATATTATAATTGTGAGCCCCTGTCAAGTAACGAAGACGACACCTGAGCAGGTACCCATCTCCGGAAATAAGGAAATATTTTCATTTGAATGAGCGAGGGAACATTAACGTTAAATTACTTAGCTACTCAAACTTTTTGGAATAAAAAAAAATTCTAACTCCGTTTTGATTTAAAAGTTTTATTCTTTTGTTTCCAATTCCTTTGACTTCTATTAATATTTCGACGGCAAAAACTAAATAAATAGATATATATTTATTTCTCACAAACATAGAATGCAATAAGTTTATAGTTGATGAGAGATTTTATACAACGTGTTCAAAGCAGAGTTTTATATTCTCATATTTGTTTTTATCTACGGAAAAGGTTAATCTGTGCATAATAGTTCTCATTCTTTAAAAAGATTGATTATCTCGCGTTTTAAAATAATTTTCTGTCGATTTATTTATTTCATTCCTTATTTTCAAAAAAATTTCGAATTTATTTCGTCACCTATATTGGGGAATTTCATGTATGTGTTCCATATTTGAATATTTATATTTCACTTTGAACTCTTCAGAGGTTTATTGAAAATAAAATGGATGTTTGTGTAAGCATGTATGTATTTCCTTTGGGAATAAAACTAGGTATCTAACATTTAGCAAAAAATCACAAAAACTTAATTACAAAGAAATATGTTTCAAATATTTATGGAAGTCGTTTTAACTGAGTGACGATTGCTAGCCTCAGTGAGAGGGGGGTTCGAATCCATGCTCCGCTTGATACCCGGGTGTTTCTTAAATCTGTGGATATGTCCTGATTTTTTCTAAATCAAAGTTTAAAAACATATCAATTTTCTTTTCGCACTGGCCAGATAAATGTAAAAATGAAAAAATCATAGTACATATTTTGTAATATTTATTTCGAAAAAATTGCTCAAAACACTCAAAAAAAAAAAGCAAGCGTTTCTTTTGCAAGACACAGGCCTTAAAAAAACAAAGTATAGAGAAAAAATCATATACCCACCAAACTAAAAGTATATTTGTTTTTTTTACTAAATGAAATCATTCAAAAAGTTTCGTTCTACTAAACATTTTCTAAAAATATGGCACTCCTTCTTTACGGAGGGAAAACAAAATGCCATATTTTTTGACCAAATTTGTCAGACGGCGTTTATTATTTAAATTTATTTTATATCAAAAGAGCATTATATATGAACATTGGTAATCTAAAAGAAGCAAAATATATAAAATAAACAAATCGCATGTATAAAATTCAAATTCAAATTCCGGTATCAAATCTGAAAAATAATGCATTTAAAAGTTAAATTCAAATAATAACTAAAAATCAACCTTTAAAATCAGATCTTCCCTATTTTTTTCTTGTCATTTAAATTCAACAACTGCTTACAAAAAAGTAAAATGCCGTAATAAATTTTACAAACTTTATAAATTCAATTTTTTCACTTTTCTTTTCGTTGCTTTTGTAGAATTAATTTTAAAAATATGAAGTATACAGTTTTGACCTAAATTGTGGATTTCGAACTAGGTGGTGTCGACATCTATCGTGCATGAACCGAGTCAAATCGTATTGTCACCTGCATGGTGCTCAAAACTAAAAGCTAATGAAAGGCGTACTCGTAGCCCCTTGCCATGATGAATGTCGTGGCCCTTTGATCTGCCACCATCAGACAGTTGGCAATAAAAACCACAATACCAGATTTGTTCTTCGGCTGAACATTAAGATATTTTGTGGTGTAGAAAAAAGTGGGTGATAAGAAAAAAAATTTATTCTCCTTTTGTTTGAAAAAATGTGAGTTTTATAAAATTATTGCATTTATTGATTTTGTTGGACATAATTTTCAGAAAGTAGTTAAAATGGAAAATAAGACTCCTTAATAGATTTTAAAACTAAGCTCATTGGTATCAAAGATACTTTTTTTGTATCAAATATTAGTTGGTTATCATCTAAGGATTAACATTAATCGTTGGTACACATAGAACATTTTGGGGGCCGTGGTAGCATAGTGCTCAAGTTTACAGACTCCAGACTGGCGCATTATGAGTTTGAGCCTAGTACCAATGAAGACTCGATGTAAGTTAAATCTGTCGAGGAAACGAGCAAACAGATACGAGGCTCAAGCAACCATTCATTGGCGTACTGTGGTAGTTAGGAGAGGTGGTGCTTACTTGCTCGGGTATCATCCCATTCCCTTGACCGAGGTTCAAAATAACGAGGTCCGTCGCCAATAAATCTCATATCGCTTTATATTGGAACGATTTTAAACATCCACTCACGGAAGCTACGTTAAGGTATTGGCGAGGTGATGGACCTGGTAAATATGTACTCATTGAAGTGCTTAGGACGACATGTGAGATGTCATGCTAAACTCCACACATTGAGGAATGAAAACATCTACAAATTGGTCTTGAGCCTACTATTCGAAAGCACCGGCAACGAATTTGTTACTCTGATTTTTCGGTTATCGCCCTTGCATTACAGATACATACATTTCAACCATTGTTGTAAAACAGTTTTTGAAGTTAAAATTCTATGCTCACGAGTGAATGGAAAATTTGCCCAGTTTTGCGTAACAGGAAGAAAACGAACGGAAGTAGTGATTTCCCCCGCGATCTCCCCCAAATCGTCGCAATGGCATGGAAATAGCGAGCGGGAGGAAAAGACAGCGGGGTCTGGAATATATTATTTTCCTCAGAACCAGCCTAGAGGCATCTAGGCTTCTTCTTCAGTGAGCTAGTGAACCTATGAGAGGAAGTTAACAGATTGAAAAAGAGAGGGGTTCGCCTTTGCTAAAAATAGCATCAGCGGTCAGTAGTTGGTGGGTGGGGGGATTAGTTTCGGGAGAAACGAAGAAACAGCAACTTTTCTACATTCGTTCTTAACGTGGTTGGGTTTTCGATTGATTTTGCTCGATGGGGGGGGGGGACACCCTGTGACTTGCGTCATATCCGTGAAAAAGTTGGATGATTGCTTTCGATTGGTCGACTTCCCCCTACCTTTTCTCACCAGACCAGGGGACATTTATCGACGGTTATATTTGTTGCAATCAATGTTGGTGTAGACAAAATAGCTCTTGCAGGAAAAGAGTGCCTTTTTAAAATATTTCCTTAGATTGTTGGCCACATGGTGATGTTTTCGGCAGCTAATTTGTTTTTTAATTTTCATTTGCGTTGAATTATTATTGATTCTAATCAGAATGCCTAAATCAAATGCACAAAGAGGAAAAGAGTTTCGTGAAAGAAGAAGAAAAGAAAAACTAGCAGAAAGTCCAGTCGAAAATAAGATAAAAAAAACAGAAAAATAGTGCACATTCATCAAGCGCTACTGCCAAATCTCGATCAGAGTACATGAGAGAATATCAAGCACAATAAAAAAACACTGCAAAATATTCTTTTAATGCCGAGTTTAATGACTGATGATGGGAATGCTATTGAGACTCATCTAATGCCAGCACTGATTAATACGTACTTTGTGAAACACCCTGTGCAGTCAACAAGTGCAGCGCTTTCAACAAGTCTAGTGCGTGTTGGAACTGATGCATGTGAATCGATAATAAATTCTATCTTACGTTACAAAGACTATCATTCCCATAAAAATGCTCACAAAGATTTCCAAAAGCGATTCCTTGATAATCCTTTCGGTCACAAGTGTTCGATTTGTGATAGATTATGGTTTAGAGATGATTTGAATATGCCTGTTGCTGAGCATAAAAATATTTTACAAAATATTTTATTGGGAATTAATTTAGAAGTCGTTAAAGCGTGCTACAGCTGCCAACAAAGTTTAAATAGGAAAAGTATACCAAATTTATCAAATTATAATAGTTTTGTATACCCAAAAATTCCACCACATCTTCCTACTTTGGATATGATATCAGAAAAACTCGTTTCTCCACGAATACCTTTTATGCAAATTAGGCGATAGAGACATTTACACGGTCAGTTTGGAATATTAGGGCAAATAATCAATGTTCAAGTATCCGTCAATACAATGGTCAATCCACTGCCACGGAATGTTGATGATGATTACTATGTCAATGTTCACATCAAACGGAAGAAAATTCACAGAACTATTTATCCGATGGGTTTGGTTACTAAAAGAAACATCTCAATACATGGTTCCAATACTTAGTAGCTACTCCACTGTACAGAATATATGATGTTACAATCCATGATAGTTTCTTCAATTTCAAACAGAGTGCGTCTCAAGTTCTTCAAGATGAAATCAGTGAAACTATAACTATTGACGAAAATCTTACAGCCCATTAACAGACGTTGTTATGGAATGAAGAGAAATATCTTCGTATTGCTCCTGGAGAAGCGAATGTAACAAGAAGATTCACTTCTATCGCGCGGCATTCCACGCACCATTTTTCATTATTACAAGCCATTTGTAAACTGTATCTCGAAGAGAAACTCGACACCATTCTTTAAGAAAAAATGTAGGTGCAATAGTCTCTAGTATTGGCCGTGAATTTGTCTTCGAATTTTGTAATCGTGGAGGTGAATGCTACTTGTACTAAGACACACCCATCGCCCTCTCCACCGTGTAGAGAAAGCGATGTGCGTAAAATTTGTTAAGGTCCTCAGAATGTTTTTGCAAAGGAGTGGCAATTTGGAGGGGATATTCTTCCTTAACCATAGTTTTCAAATAAAAAGCTGAAAATTTTTGATTTAGAATTTAAAACCAGTCATTATTTTTTAAAAAATATATTTTTTTGAATCATAGATTTTTTTTAAATTATCATATAAGGAATATAAAAACATTTGATGCCTTTTTTCCCACGATATAATAACAATTAAGAATCACTCGAACATTAAAGTACATTTAAAAAGATATAAAACAAAAATATCTCACGCTTGTTTTGAAAAAAAATGCAAAGGAGAATGCTCAACATTTAATTCTGTTTCAATAACTCGCTTCCCATTATGAAAGAAGACTCCAGATGCAACACTAAATGACGTAATGCTCTCAGAAACAGTTACACATACTCAGATTGAGAGAGCAATAACGGTTGTTGAATCTCAAATCTCTAAGATATTTATGTTAATTTATATCATTTATCCTACGAAATTTATTCGTGCTGCTTTTCTATAATCCAAGCCACAACAAAAAATAGGGACTGAGAGTTTTATTAACAAGGCATTGCAGATCAACACGAGAGCTATTAATAACGGATCTCCTAATCTTCAGCCTCAGTCAAGTGACGAAGACCACAATTAGCTGTCACTCTCCTTTTATAATTACCACGCCATGCTTACTGGTGGAAACTTTTAGCTCGGCAAATGTAATGTGTATCAGTCTGAGATTTAATTGGCACCAAATCAGAATTCCGTTGAACCTGCAGCCATAATTTTGTAACCCTATCTGCTGATATACCACGGCAATCAAGAACAAAAAAATTACTCGTTTTACTTATGGAAAAGCGAGTTGAGCTAATTTAAATTTCTTAACTCATAGAAAAAAAGGAAATTAATGTTTGTATAAAGAAATAAAAGGCGATAATTTGACACAGATCCAATAAATATCAATAACAAAACAAGGTTTTTGCTACCTTTAACATGTATTTGTGTATATCCCCATCCTAATTTCATTTGTTAACAAACAAATAATTTTTTGATGTTTAATTTCGTTCTGTAGGGAAAATATTGTAAATAGAAGTAAATTTAAATTATTAATCCCTGAAAAAGGAAAATTAACTCCTTTAAATATTCTCCATTTAGTTTCTAATTTTATTTTTCACATGTATAGTTTACTTTAATCCATATTTGAAAATATATGTTCCAGCATCCCAATTGTTCTTACGTTAACACTTTCCTTCTATGTTACTGTAAATATAATTTATAATTTAAAATAATATAGAATCTCTCTTTTTTTAAGAAAAAGTGTAGGTATTTAAATAAAAATAAACCCACATAACTAAATAAGCATCAATCACACATTTCATTGCGTAATTCTTATTATCTGATTATTTTTGAAATAATTGGAAATATTTTTAATGAAAATAATGGTATAATAAAAGAAATAACTTAGCATTCTAATCCATAAATAGACAGAAATACCATCAAAAATTAGTTCCTGACATTTCAAACACATGTGAGAGACAATGGGGATGGATCTCGTCATTTTGAGCTGCTGTAAGTGACGAGGATGACACTTCAGTTGGCACCCTACATCCCCTAACTTAACCTATTTATATAAGAAACACATCTGACACAATCTCCAATTCAAATGTATCATTGATTACAAATTTTTGCAATCGACAAAAAAAACTAAAATATAATTCACCGTATGACCTTTGAACGGAAAGACATTTGTAAACTAAATAATTATTTGTATTTTTCAATAGTTGTGCACTCACTGTTCCCTTATATCAATCAAGTGTCAAACGTCAACATTAATAAGAAATGTTTATTTAATTTTAAAAAATGTTTCAATAACTTTGCTTTTTAAAGTAACACGAGTGCTTTTGATAACGGATCTTAAAACTTTGAACCATGGCCAAGTGTAAAGGACGACATCTGAGCTCTAGCAACCCCTCTGTGAACTCCTAAAACCGTCTTAATTTTAAGCCACAAAAGGTTTAATGTGCCCCAGCTCATCTGCACGGCGGGTCTTCAGCGACATTAAGAATCGATCTCATGATACGCCGGGAACGAATTCGTGACCAAGGCCCATAAGTTACCGTGGCCATCAAATATTAATTCAAGATAAGGTTTTAGATCAAAAACTATAAAACACATGTGCAGCCTAAAAAGTAACACAGCATAAATTAAATTTACACAATAAGAAACAATGTCCAACGAATAAATTACAAACATGAACAAGTGTAGGTAAATACATTTCAATTATTAACCTATCTTATCTATTGTTACTAACATAACGCTATGTCAATTTTTCCGTATAATAATGAATTTAAATATTGAAATCGCACAATCTGCAAATTGAATCTCTCTAAACTATGAACCAATGACCATTACCATAGACCAGACCGATAAGATTTAAATGATTAAGGTTCGAAATTGATTAAATGAAATGTTATTCGAAATTTTTAAAATATATTAACTCAAAATGAGCTGAAACATTTTATTCAGCGAATGAAATGTTCAGGCTTTTAACCTAACTTTTTGTTAATACTTTTAATAAAATTGATTTCAAATCTTTTTTTTATGACAGAATAATTAATGTAGCATAAATTTAAAAAATATAAAAGTTAAAAGTGTTAATTTATTACAGTTATAATGATAGAATGATGCCACATTTTAAATTCTAGTTCTATTATACTGAGGTAAAATATTTAGCATGATTAAACTTTAATTTGAAGAGTGCCAACGAAATGTGTCAATAGCTATCTGCAAGCCATTTAAAAATGTAGGGAGTTTAAAAAAAACAATAATTTTCACAACATTTTCTTTAAAGATATGTGTCCACATTCTGCGTCGGTTTATCGAGAGAAAAACATAAATTTAGCTACGAGTGCATTTTAAGCCAGACAAGTTAGAACTATTTCAAAAATGGAGGAAACGGGTAAATGTTATATTTGTAGTGAACAACGAACAAAAAAAAAGTTTTCATATAATCAGCCATGTCATCATATCAAACAGAAGCAACACTTTAAAAAACGTAACAAGATTTTTACTCAAAGTGACAAAATTAAAGCGGATATATTAGATAATATTCAACTAAAATTTTATCATGATCAAATTAAAACAATCAAAATAAAGAAACAATTCCGTATTCATCCCAATGTAAAACCACACGCTTGTGAAATTTGCAACAGATGTTTCACTCGGAAAGGAGATCTTAAAACCCATTTGCGTATTCATACTGAAGAAAAACCTTATGTTTGTGAAATTTTCAAAAAGACTTTTTCTGTAAGAAGTAACTTAAGAAGGCATTTGCGTATTCATACTAAAGAAAAGTTGTATGTTTGTGAAATTTGCAACAAATGTTTCACTCAAAATAAAGATCTCAAAATCCATTCGCGTATTCATACTGAAGAAAAACCCTATGTTTGTGAAACTTGCAACAAAGCTTTATCTGTAATAAGTAGCTTGAAAAGGCATTTAAGTATTCATACTGAAGAAAAGCTAGCTTGTGAAATTGCAACAAATGTTTCACTCGAAATGAAACTCAAATCCATTGCGTATTCATACTGAAGAAAAACCGTATGTTTGTGAAATTTGCAACAAAGCTTTCTCTGTAATAAGTAGCTCTAAAATCCATTTACGTATTCATACTGAAGAAAAACCCTATGTTTGTGAAACTTGCAACAAGGCTTTCTCTGTAATAAGTAGCTTGAAAAGGTATTTAAGGATTCATACTGAAGAAAAGCCTTACGCTTGTGAAATTTGCAACAAATGTTTCACTCGAAATGAACATCTGAAAAGCCATTTGCGTATTCATATTGAAGAAAAACCGTATGTTTGTGTGAAATTTGCAACAAAGCTTTCTCTGTAATAAGTAGCTTAAAAAGGCATTTGCGAATTCATACTGATGAAAAGCCTTATGCTTGTGAAATTTGCAACAAGGCTTTCTGTAATAAGTAGCTTAAAAAGGCATTTGCGGATTCTTACTGAAGAAATGCCTTATGTTTGTGAAATTTGATTACAATGGTTATTCTGATAGAAAAACCTTATAAATTCATTTGCATAACTATACTGAATAATTGTCTTACACGCTTGTGAAATTTGCAACAAGGCTATCTCTGATTGTATAAACTTACGAATACATTTACATATTTTACTGAAAAAAAGCCTTAGGATTGTGAAACTTGCGATAATCGTTTTTGTGACAGAATTAATCTAAGAACGCATTTGCGTATTCATACCGTTGAAAAACCTTATGCTTGAGAAATTTGCATCAAATGCATGTATTAAATAAAAGTACTTGCACATCTCTGAATTTTTGTTATAGTGTGCTTTAGATTATTGTAATTGTATTAGTTTTTTTGTGGTTAAAAATTTTAAATTTGAATCTATATTGCATGTAGTGATAGTTAGTTCTTTTTCTAGACACTGAAAGATACCTACTCCGTATTTTTAAGATATGACATAAAATCCTTTGTAGACATTCGTATTTAACATAGATTAATTTTGATTATTTTTGCTAATTATTTTTATTTTTTAACTGTATTTGAAATAGGTATAAATTTTTTGTATAATTCTTCTGTACATATATTTTATATTTAGATGATTGACTGTATTTAAATGCTTTTATTAGGAAAAATATATATTGATATTTCTCTTTAAACGGATCAAACTCTCCTTTTTTCCCTTCAGACTACGAAGTTTTTAAACTTTCTGCTTACTAAAATGTATAATTTTCCATATTTAAAGTATGTATTCAGTTATCGTAGTGGCACTATCATATCAAATTGAATAGAGTTTTAATCGTATATCAATTTAGTCTATATTTGAGAAGTTTGATAATTATAGTTTAAAATTATCTGATATGCATACTGAGCCAAATGCATACGATATATATATGCCTAAACAGAAAACGAAATTTCTTCCACTTAATGTATACTTAAGTATCTGAAATTGTAGAAAAGTGGGAAAAAAAGTGGTGTACAGTTTTGAAGGCTTATCTATCATTACTATGTTTTTATGCTGTTAGATATATAGATTGTTGCGTTTCATTTAAAAGTATATAAAATAATAATTTTGAAGAAAGGTTTTTTTTTATTAAGTATTTGTAATTTCTTTGTTATTTCACCCCTAATAGATTATATTTTCTACAAATAGTTTAAATGTCGTTATTAAGTTAAAGGATTATCGGTACATTATCTAAATGGGTGAAAGAAATTATTTAAAAAACTTTTAATAAAAAGTTAAAAGAAAACAATTGGAGTTCTTCGTAACCTTGTTCCAGCAAAAGGATCTTTCTGCATGAAGTAAGAAATGAAAAAAACTTATTTTATTAACTTATGTTTTAATGTTAAACTCTTATAAATAGTATAAAGGTATTGTAAGTTAAAATAAAATCAGTTTCTTAAGTGTTAATTTATCTGCTTTCATGTATGTGCTTACAATATTTATTCACAAAACGAAATTTTTAATGAAGTTTGATATTTACAAAATTTACCAAAGACCAATTCCGATAAATTAAAGAACTTTATAAAATGCTGTGATTCTCAGTTAATAGTAGTTCGTCTCTTTGCAATGCGTTCAAATTAAAATTTTTGTCAGTGCATGCTCGAAAATAATATCATTGCTTACAATTTGTAAATTTTTCTATATTATTCTTCTCTTATACTCTTGTAAAATAATTTAAATTTTCAACAATGATTTACAAAAGTGAAATCTGTAGAGAATTTTTCAAAAGTATGGTATAATAAGAAAGTATCCGAAAGACTATAAGGTTAAGCAGGACGGCGAAATAAGGAATATATTGGAATTGCATGACATCATTACTTATAAGAATTTATGAGGTGGTGACTGCATTAGGAAGACTCATTTGCCGTGGTTTCGTATGCATGTACGGTCTCTTAGATAAATAAATATTGTAGGTGTTATTGTACTCTTCGTTTATTTCAAGTTTACTTGTTTTTTCAACCAAATAAGGTATCTAATTCTAAATCTTTGTAAATCCATGTGTCAAAGAAAGGAGTTTGCTAGGGAATTAGTTTCACTCATTTACAAAAACGATGACAATAATTGACAATGCTTTTTGATTTTGCTACATCATTTTGGGCTTGTTGAATTAGTTGACGCAACCTTAATTAAGTTTTTAATTTTGTTTAATTTAAAAGTCTCCTAAAAGAACTTTAGATTAATCAAATCAAAAATCAATTTAATTAATTTTCAAGCTGTTTATTATTTTTAAGCAAATTTAACCAGTCTTCAGAGTATCAAGTGGAAAATTTTTAACAGCCTAAATTGGATGGGAAACTAAGTATTTTAAATTAAATTAATTTATATAAACTATATGTATGACATTCGCCAGTGATGTATTTTATTAAAAATAATTATGCACAATAAATAATTTATTTTAATTTGAGGGTTGCTACTGAACTAGTGAACTAAGAACGGAGTGTACATCATATTCAGGGTTTTTCCTTAAGATGTTTAATTCTAATACAAGTGAAATCGAATCAGATTCTCACTTCCTCACGGTTGTATGTGGTAAACACTTATAGAGGTTTATGGACCAAACCTCACGATTTTTATTTATTTATTTAGGATATGCTCATATTTGGAATCTGATATTTAATTCATTTTTAATTATTTTCATTTTCTCTTATAAAACTGAATTTACAAGTGGAATAATAAAATTAAATTTCTATCGGATTTAATGGTCTGTTCTCAAGAGTGTGTCATTTCATCAACAATTTATTCATTCCAGGGCTTTAGCAAAACAATGCAGGATGATACATTATATTCAATGCAATTTATTTAATTGTTCAGTGTTTATTTACTTTTCAATTTCACCTTTAATTAAAAAAGTCATTTAGTTTTAAGAAAGTCGATGAGCTGAGCGGTATTATGTAGAATTTATGTACATATTTCCGGTACAAAAACCTCTGTAAGAGTTTCTTGGAGCCGGGAGAAAAGTTGTTAATACAATGTATTAAATGGTTAATGCGTGATTTTTTACTGTTTGTAACCACAATGCAAAGTACTTAAGGGGTCTCAGGGGTGTTAAAAATGTTTCGAGAGCACAAAATATGAACAATTTTCGACTAGAAATAATTCTTTGAGGTTAAAATGAAATAATTTGATTCTTTTACACATTTTTTATAAAGGAATACAGTTTCAGAAAAGTATAAAATGTCTAAAATATAATCATAATTTTAAAAATAATAAGCACATAAATATAAGAAACATTTTTGTAAGAAACAAATAGTAAGTTTTACGACGCGCATGATATTTTTCTGAAATAATAATTCAAATTACTAGCAATAAGTTGATTTATAAAGTCAAATATATCCTTATTAGATGGTAGCGATTAGATATAAAAATAATAAAAAATAGTATTTTTAAAAAATAAAAAAAGTACATTTTTAAAATTGTTTTCAAAAAATTTAATTTTTTTGAAATTTTTCAAAACATTACAAATATGTAATACTATAAATAGCTGGGATTTAAAGATTATGATAGAGTTTATAATTCTGTAAAATTTTATTCATCAAAGTATGATAGTTTTTGAAACGCAATGCGCGTAAGTGAAAAAAACACAAACTGAGAAAAAAGGCTTTAAAGTTTTAAATTGAATTTGAGAAAATAAATTTTAAAACTTACATGCTAAAATGCTCCAGGATCATAGGATATGCCTTCCTGTTGCTCAAACAGCTCACTTTCTGTACTCTTTTTAATTTTTTTATCGCTGAGAGCTTCATACGATGACGTTGAGCTCCTCTTTCTTGACGTAAAGATTCGACGATTGTCACGTTCAGCCAGGGACACACAAACATTTTTTTAATTTTTAAGCCAAATTTCTCTAAAATAGTAATAAGTATTTGATTTCCATCATTAAAAATGCTGGTTGCTAGATTTGCAGCAATCTCTGCAATCTGAAGGCTAGAATCAATCGTCTTCGGACAAAACTTCCAGATTAATGAATTTAAACTTTCATTAGGATTCTGTGTCTTACCTCCTAAGCATTTCTTCAGGAGTGCCAGATGAGATAAGTCTGCAAATACAGGCTTAATTACATCTCGAACAGCTTTCGCAACTGAGGGTTTGTGTTTATAATTTTGTAAATTATTATTAATTGCGGCATTATACTTACACTATGTATTTGGATTTGTAGGACAAAATCAGTGCATCGGTTCATCATCGGTGCTGCAAGAATGACCCCAAACAGCCCAAATGGCTTTCCGCATTTCCTTTACACTAGTAGAATTGCATCGAATAGCATTACCATAGTAATGCGCAAGCTTATCAATTAAACTATCAGTTAACCTACCTTTACCGCCTATAGTTTTACCATCAGATAATTTCTTCTTACCATATACTAATTTAAGCTTCCTAGTATTGTCCCATTCTCTTTGCACATGGCCTACACATTCTATTTTCTGAATAAGATGGCATCGCCGTATGGATTGTTTTCAGAAAGGGCATTGAATGTTTTTGTGTCCCATCTCCTATGTAGTTCGAATATTTCAGGTTGTGAAGCTTTTCTGATCGATTAAAAATCCTCAACATCCCGTCAACCTCCATCTTACCAGCAGAGCCAGAATAATTTTTCTACGTGAAATCTTATGCGCTCTTTTCCATTTATTGTACTTGATACCAAACTTTACCCCTTTATAACTGTCGCTTCATTTGCAAAATGAGGACACTTCCCTATCCAAAACCTTACCTGTTTCGGCCCATTAGAGTACATACTCCAATCAACGATGAATGTCCTCTCGTCTTCCAGGTCCCATCACCACTTACCGTTAAATGTTATCAGGTAACGAAGAATTTTCTTCGACAGCTGCCCTGTTCATGCTTTCTTCGGCGGACTTCCTTCATAACAAGTGAAAGTTTATTATTAATAACATCATATGATTTTTGTTCAACAGGATTAGGAAGACTCATTACAGAACAAAAGGTTTTTAATGACTCTAAACCTTGACCTATGCATCCCATTGCTAAAATAGATCTTCTGTTAATTTCTGGAGCATTATTTTTTATTCCCAATGTTTTCACAGCTTGAAAAAGTACAAATACTCCCACATTTTTTACAATGTATTTCAAAATTCAAACATAAACCACGAGTGGATTTTTCATTAATTGTTAATGGTTTATGACATTTTAAACAGCATGATACTGACAAAATAGAGCTAAAGGTTTAAAAAAATCAAAAATACGATATTCTTTGAAGTTTTCACTTACCTTAACAAGATTTGACTTGAATGAAGTCAGAATTCCTGAAAGTTTTTTACTAGAAGCATTTTTCATTTCGGCACACTTACTTGTACTTTTCATTTCTACACACTTCCTCGTATCTTTCATATCTGTAACATGTGAGTTACTTACCTTTAAATATTTATTTCCTCTAAATCTTTTCCTGGGGCATTGCCCAACGATTTTTTCAGAATAAAACAACAAAAATCTTCGCTTTAGATAAGCGTTTTAAAAAAACGTGTACTAAAGTAAACACAAGAGAATCAAAACACAGCAGAATGAATGTGATGAGTTGCAGGCTTCCTTCTGATCAACTCAAGCGCTTAAAATATTTCATGAGGCTTATTAAAAACAAAAAAATAAATGGTATGCATAAATTTAAAAATAAATGGGCGTGGCATGTGTCCATTTAAAAAGTTATGACTAAATTGCTGTTTGCAATTTTTGAATAACTTTCGAAGTTTTTAGAGTATTGTCACGTGGTTAGTATCAAAATGTTCAGAAAAAAATGAAGAACAAGATATATTTTTTTCGAAAATTCGAAAAAAAAAATTGTTAACACCCCTCAGAAACCTTAAAAATCCATATTTATTTTTATCTAGAACCCTAAAGGAAAAAGTTAATCTGTAACTAATAGTTCCCACGATTAAAAAGATTTATTTTTATATATCGTTTTTAGATGTTTTCCTGTCGATTTCTATATTTCATTCTTTATTTTTATATAAATTTCGAAGATTTTTTTCACCTATATTTAGAAATTTTATGTATCTTTTGCATATTTAAATATTTACATTTTAACTTTTTGCATCAATGAGTAAGTGAGTGAATGAGGAAATATTTTAATTTGAATGAGTGAGGGAATATATTAACGTTAAATTACTTCGCTACTCAAACTTTTTGGAATAAAAAAAATGTAACTCCGTTTTGATTTAAAAGTTCTATTTTTTGTTTCCAATTCCTTTTAATTGTATTAATGTTTCGACAGCACAATCTATATAAATAAATGCAACTTTATTACTCACTAACATAGAATGCAATAAGCTTAAAGTGGATGAGTGATTTTCTACAACGTGTTCAAAGCATAGTTTTTAACACTCATGCTCGTTTTTATCTAGAGAACTACGGAAAAGGTTAATCTGTGCATAATAGTTCTCCTTCTTTTAAAAGATTGATTATCTTGTTTTAAAATAATTTTCTGCCGATTTCTTTATTTCACTCCTTTTTTCAAATAAATTTCGAACTTACTTTTTCACCTATATTTTGGAAATTTATGTATCTGTTCCATATTTAAATACTTATATTTTCCTTTGAACACTTCAGAGGTTTATTGCAGATATCAGGAATGTTTGTGTGAATATTTATGGCTTTCCTTTGGGAATAAAACTAGGTGTCTAACACATGGCAAAAAAAAAAAAAACTTAATAACAAAGAAATACTCTTCAAATATTTATGGAAGCCGTTTTAACTAAGTGACGCTTGCTAGTCTCAATGAGAAGGGTTTCGTGTCCATGTCCCACTTAATACCCGGATGTTTGTTAAATTTGTGGATATGTCCTGATTTTTTCTAAATTAATGTTAAAAAACATATCAATTTTCTTTTCGCACTGGCCAGATAAATGTAAAAACGAAAAATTCACAAAACATATTTTAAATATTTAATTCAAAAAAATGCTCAAAACACTCATAAAAATGTAGCAAGCGTTCCTTTTAGTAAAACAAACGCATCTGTAACACACAATATAGTAAAAATCATATACCCACCTAACTCAAAAGTATATTTCTTTTTTTTTCCATTTATATTTAGAAATTGTGTGTATCTGTTGCAATTTAAATATTTACATTTTAACTTGAAGCATCAGTCAGTAAGTAAGTGAATGAGGAAATATTTTCATTTGAATGTGTTAGGGAATATTAACATTAAATTACTTAGCTACTCAAAGCTTTTTGGAATAAAAAATATATAACTCCGTTTTGATTTAAAAGTTCTATTTTTTTGTTTCGTTTTACTTATTTTTATGTTTCGACAGCCCAATCTAAGCAAATAGATATACCTCTATTATTCACAAAAATAGAATGCAATGAATTTAATAGTTAATGAGTGATTTTATACCACGTGATCAAAGCAAAGTTTTTAATACTGGTACTTGTTCTTATCTAGAGACCTACGGAAAAGTTTAATCTGTGCATAATAGTTTACTATATCGTTTTAATATAATTTTCTGTCGATTTCCTTATTTCATTCCTTATTTTCAAATAAATTTCAAACTTATTTTTTCACCTGTATTTTGGAATTGTATGTATCTGTTCCATATTTAAATAATTATATTTCTCTTTGAACACATTTGAAGTTTATTGAAAATATCAGGGATGTTTGTGTAAACATTTATGGCTTTCCTTTGGGAATAAAACTAGGTTTCCAGCACTTAGCAAAATATTACTAAAACTTAATTACAAAGAAATACGTTTCAAATATTTATTTAAACCGTTTAATTATTGATGATGCTAGTCTCAATGAGAGGGGAT
>BMAO01016383.1:0-60034 GCA_019973975.1 Trichonephila clavata | reverse complement strand
ATATATATATATATATATATATATATATATATTATTTAGACTAAATTATTCACACAGATGAAACCGAAATTAACAGTTTAATACAGGAACTATTAATGTCTTGTAGCACTCGTATTTAATTTATTTAAATTTTTGAAAGGCAAACGATTTTTATGAAAACTCCGTAATATTTAGTAATCCCGCGAAATATCAAAAACGTAAAATTAAACTAAGAATTTTTTTTTGATGACATCTTAGTACTACATAAAAAAGAAGAATATTATTCCGCTGAAAAAGTTAGATTATGAATGTTCAACTCACCCATCCAAAACAGCTCAAACTTTTAACGCATTGAAAACCACATTTGCAACGTAACTGAACAAATCTTAACACCTAATTTTCACTTACCTGAAAAGAAAATACATAAAATAATTAGTGGACAAACATTTATATTCTAAATAAACAATTTTGAATTAAAAAAATTGTCGAATAGACATTGTCAAAGAATTTCATGCTTTAAAAAAATAGTATCCTACAGCTTATTACAGTCACAAAATAAAAGTAATACCCATATTAAACACAAAATTTTTAAAGATTTTCAAATATATGTTAGATATATATATATATAAAGGGAAAATTTTAAATTAGCTATATTCATATAGTTCCGATACACAATTAGGCTTTATCTATTGATATGTACTTAAATATTATATTATACAACTAAAAATAAAAAGACATTTAAAAAATACAAAAACTTGATATTTAAAGAATAAATCTTCCGCATTTATATTACATGTTCTAAAATGAATTTAAATCATAATAATTTACAAAAAGAACTCTCAAAGACAAAATTAAACAATCATATAAATGGTTACTCTACTTAAAATAATTTATTAATGTAAATAACTAATATTAAATAAAACACAAGTAGTTTAAACAAAATCAGAATAGGTTTATACATTCAAAATAATAATTACGAATATATAATTAAATCTTTTACAATTTTTAAAAAAATCCCTTAAGAATTATTTTAATTGAAAAATCCACATGAATGAACCTGAAATTTGATCCATGAAAACAATTCTTTGTCTATTCAACTGAATTTAACACATTTCGATTGATATAATATATAACAAGTGTCAATTTATAAAATAATAATGTCAGTATATATAAAACTAAAATATTACACTTATTTCATAACGTCATGGGCGCAAGTCACTTCCTCCTGAAACACTGACCGTTCCTGAAGTTCTAAGACTCTACAAACTAAAATAGCTTTTATAGTAGTTTTATAAAGAGAGATAAATAGAACGAAATTCAATTCTCCTATTCTTATGTCTCGGACACATCTTCTTTTATCCCCAATTTAAAGGTTGTTTGACTTAAAAAGCATCATTCTTAGAAAAATTTCCAATCGCAAATAAACAGTTCGCCCCAACCGGATTCAATGTTCCAGGTATAACATACTAAAAGCTCCTCAAACGGAACAGAAAAAAAAGTATATATATAAGTGTGCTAAAAAGATAAACAGCAGGAAAAACTCAATAGTTCTCGACGACTTTTTTTTTTGCTGCTTCCTTAACTCTTCAATCCAAGTTCACCTGAAATAAGAAAAAGATAGAGAAGGAAGAAGAAAATATGTAGCGGAAAAAAGAAAAAAGTATATATAATCGATACCTTTTTCACGTCATCGACAAACCCGGACAAAACCGGGGGGAAAAAAAGAACAGGCAAAGAAAGAAACCGGAGAAATATGGATAAAAGAAATAAAATTTTCACCGAGGCAGGTGCAATCATCCGTTCTCGCAGGTAGGGCTCTCTGAGGTGTGTTTTATGGGGGGAAGGCGATAATCTTGGGCGGTGCTCCCCGTTATCTTCGATATTCTTTTTATCTCCTGTTCCGGCGTGCAGGTAATTTTATTTTTCTTCCGCCCCTGCTTCGATCAGCGGAAGCTACGAACCAGCTTACTCAGCATATGATTTCAAATGAAAAAAAAAACAACTCAAAAATGAAACGCCCTATAGCAGAAATGGATTTTCTAAGTTTGCAATCATTTTAATGTGATATATCCAACGAAGATAGATATTTAAAAAAGAAAAGGAAAATATATATAATTCTGCGGTAGAGAAAACGATATTTCGCGTTTGTTTCTGGTAACAGGATGACAACAGTGAAGATGTGTTTGGGAGAAAGGCGAAATACAAAAAGAATTTAAATAAGAATATATTTATCGAAACGTTTTAGAAAAGAGCATTATTTCTCCTGCATTAAAAAAAAATGAAACTAAAATAAACATGTCGAAATTTAAATTGGTTTTTTTCTTTCTTGTAAAGCAGAAAAGAAGTCAAGTGACTTGAAAAATTTTAAGTTAAACTATGTAGTACCTGAAAAAGCTCAATTGCATGGTTATAAAGCATAAGCATTTTCAATCAATCGAAGCATTTTATTCTGATTCCATCAATATTTTTTGAATTTAAAAAAAGTCACTCTATGAGATAAGATATCAATTAATTTTAAAAATCTTTTATTAATCATTTAGATTAAAATAATAATAATAATAAAAATACATAACATTTGAAATTTTAAAGAAGGGTTTTGCTTATAAATATTAGCAAAATTCAACAAGGGGAAATATTGAAGAAATGTTCGAAACGTAAAGATATACACAAAATTCGAAATACAAAAACAAAATTATATATATATATATATATGTGTGTGTGTGTGTGTAATAATCCCCATTAATTATTCTTAATAACTTTTAATTACCTCTGGTCCATCCCTTCAGGACCAACGTTTTAGTAATAAGTTAACCCGCCGCCTAACGAGAGTATTTTAAACTACACCTATCCACCCACTCAGATCATGTGATTTGAGAAGCCTTTAAATACCGAGACTCCTGGAGACCGTTCTCTTTCGATTCTGTATTTTGTCTGCATAAACATGTAGCCGGCTGCAGTGTGTTTTGTTTGTGTGTGTGAATTGTGTCGTCTTTGTAATGTTTTATGTGCTTAAGATGTGGATTAAACAGATTTGAATAACCCCATGACTGCCTCTTGGATAATATTTATTATGCCTCACCAATCATATTATAAAGAAATCATGTCAACGGCCAACGTCGATTACATATATATAGCCACATTAATAATCTAAAATTTATTCTAAATCAGGGATCGGCAATCTTTTAGCTGTGGCGTGCCAAACCAATCTACCAATAGGATTCAGCGTTGTACACAGTGGGTCATTTTTGAAAAAATTCGGTACCCGCGATAATGCATGCAGAGTTAGAGAATGGAGGTCAACTGTTTTTTATTATATATTAATTTTGCATCATTAAAAGGTATTTCTTAACATAAAAATAAACAGCATAAAATATAACCTTTTAACAAAAATTTAAAAAATTAAAGCTGTACATATATTATGTATTTTAAGCACATTTATCAAAATAAGAAATAGAAAATAGAAAATATAAGCATTTCCCTTTATTACCGTTAAGTAAAAAGATAAGTAAAAATTATATTGCGAACCAAGTAACTTACACCTCTTTATTTTCATATCGCAAAATCAGGGCTATAATGAGTGACTTTTAATTTGACACAATTTTCAGCATTCAGTTGTCAAACAATTTATTTGCGGAGACTCTAAATGCTTTTCATATTAGGAAAGGTTTTTTTACTTAGACATGTGGAAAGCAGAGTACGTGCACAATTTTTTTTCTCTTCAAACAATTAAATCTCCCCATTAATGGCAATCAATAATTTACAAAATAGCTGTAAATTAATCTTTAAAGTTATCTTTCGGATTTTTTCTTATTTCCCTAAATGTGCATAATTCTGAAGATGTTTGTCTAATAAGGTCCATTACAAACTTATCAACTACCAACCACTCAAAAATTAACAAATTCATAGAATAGTGCAGAGTGCCACTGAGAATTGTACCGCGTACCACATGTGGAACGCGAGTCATAGGTTGCCGATGTTCTAAATTATATATATAGGTTGCTGTTCTAAATTATATATATATATACACACAAATGAATAATAAAATATTACAAAATAATTTTTAATTTAACTACTTATTGTACGCAAAAAGCCAAGAAATATGTAAAATTTGTTAATGAATGTGTACAAGTCGATTTGATTTAAGAAATATAAACGACATCATAATTTCAAGCTATAGTTCAGGTAATGAGAATTGACTGGTTGATTACTAAAGTCGCATTTCGAAGTTACACAAGAGCTATTGGGGAAGGAAGGACCTCACAACTTTGAACCACAGTCAAGTGACGAGGACGACGATTTTCATACTACACTAAACATGAGGATTTGAACCTCGATCTTTTAATAACGCGTATCAGTTCCTCAACACAGATGATCTTTAGTGACACCAGGACTTGGACCCACGGCCTGACTCGGCTAAGAGTCTGTGACCATAACCACTCGGTTACCAGGGGCTTAGATGATGAGAAAGACAACATCCGAGTTTAAATATGCATCAGCTCCTCTACACGACGGGTTTTCAGTGGCACCAGGACAGGAATCCATGACACTCTATCCATTAGTCACTGACCACAACGCTACCGCAGCCAAAATTTACCATCATCTAGGACAAGAGTGTCAGATTCAAAGTCTGACTTGGGCCAAATAAACAAAGTTTAACCTAAGGTGGACCACAAAGAAAATCAATATTCATAGAAACGTAGGTTTAATTCGAAAAATACATTGTAATAAACATATATAAAATAACAAAGGGAATTCAATGTTTTCGTCCTGACACTTGATATCTTTTCTCTGCTTCTATCTTTCCTATTTCGGGAGAAATTGATATTTTATTACATATTATTGTCTGCCAATATACTGACCGGGCCGCAAAAATGCTCGTTGCGGGCCGCATGTGGCTCGCGGGCTTCGAGTTTGACACCTCTGATCTAGGGTTTTAATGGATGTAGAGTATGTTTTTATCATTGCAATTCGTAGTACTTAAAAAAAAAGGAAAGTATTACTACACGCACCAGAACAAAATTTTACGAAGATGTGTACAAAAACATAAAATACATTATAAACTCTAACTCTTGACGAAAAAATAATAATGCAATAAAAACATCACACAAATATTAGGTTGGGGAAAAAGAAATCCATTATTTTTACGTGAACTTCAGAACTTTATATAACATGTTTCGGATTACAATTTTGGTCAGATATGCACCATTTTGTTCCATAATCTGTTGCCATTTTAAAGGTAGTTTCATAATGCCTCTATCATATAAATCTTGGTCCCTATTGGTGAAAGACTCTGGTAATCGGTTTTCACAATCTTCTCTTTATGTCAATTTCTTATCACCAAGGAAGTTTTGAAATGCAAGAAAAACACTAAATTCGGATCTCTACTGTCAACAATTGGACCGTTTTAGATAGCAATTGACCAGAAACGGCAAGAATTGGTCAAAAAGGAGAGGTGTTGCGTTCCATCAAGACAACACCAGGTCACACTCATCTATAGAAACTCCCAGAAACTCCGGGACTTGGTTAGGAAATTTTGATGCATCCACCATATAGTCCGAACCTGCACCAAGTAATTATCATGTTTTTCTTGCATTTCAAAACTTCCTTGGTGATAAGAAATTGACATCAAGAGAAGATTGTGAAAACCGATTACCAGAGTCTTTCACCAATAGGGACCAAGATTTATATGATAGAGGCATTATGAAACTACCTTTAAAATGGCAACAGATTATGGAACAAAATGGTGCATATTTGACCAAAATTCGTAATCCGAAACATGTTAAATAAAGTTTTGAAGTTCACGTAAAAATAATAGATTTCTTTTTCCCCAACCTAATATTTCGCAAAACTAAATACTTCACAACAGACAGTTAAAATAGAAAATAATTCGCACAAAGGCGCATTTTAGAATAAATATAAAAAACAGTAACACATCCAAAGAGATAAAGAAAAAGCTAATATGGTTTATTTTTTAGAAAGAATCCTTGTCATGAGCCATGAAAAAAAGTTCTGCAAGAAAAACTCACAGACATCCACTTAATTTCTACAGGCAAGAAAAGAAAGGAACAGTTTAAAAAGTATTAAAACATTGCGGTCAATTAAGCAGTTTAAACATAAGAATAACTTTCAGAATTCTTCGCGAAGTTAAAAGGAAGTACAACAGCTTCATTTGTTTCTTGCTGTTGCCAAAACGTGAGGACAATTTTTTTTTTCTTTTCCTTCCCTTCCAGCTTCCCTTACGCTCCACAAATTTCTTCGGACTATTAAAATTGTTGAGAACTATAACTTATCACATAAAATACAGAGATCCTCAAGTATTAAAAAAAAGAATATGACGACTAATTAAGGACGATATTTTACGAGGAGTAAATCTAGCTATAAAGAAATGTGTTGTACATTCGCTTTCGACGTCGTTCTTGGCAGCTATGCGCTATGTTTAAGGAAATTATTGTCTGCTGTTTTTTTAAACCATTTTTTTAACAAGAACAAAAAAGTGTTTATCAAATGACTCGCAATTAAGCTCAGCTTCAACATAATTTTAATAAAAGAAAAGTCAACAGATTTAAAAGCACACACCGTAAATAAGTTATGCACACATCATGGGATATTACAAATTGGTAATGGAACTTGAAATGAAGAGATGTGTTGATGTAAGTTCTACTCTCAGCGACATTATTTTTCTACACAAATCTCAAACATGAAAGGAAACAAATAGATGTGTTTAAACGTTCTTTAATTGATTCAGATAACAACTTAAAAATTCATGCATTAATTTACATTTCAACGGGAGAAAGATTTGTGCGAATACGCTCTATCACTCCTATCTTAAAACTAAATTGAAATAAAGTTATATAATTTATTTTACAGTATAAAAAAGTACGAGTTTTTAAAATAATGCTTACAAGATAATTGTATTAAAAGAAGAAGCCCAAGTATGAATGTAAATGAGTTTTTTTTAACGCACTATAAGGAACTCGAAATTATTGGCGTGAGTGAGTGAATAGTAACGTCGCACTGTTCAACTACACGAGGGCTTTTGGGTGACGGACCTCTCCATTTTGAACCATGGTCAAGTGACGAGGACGACACCTGAGCTGACACCCCCCCTCTTCTAACTACCACATCACACCAACGAGAGAACGTTTGAGCCCTCGACAGATTTAACGTGCATCGCTCCCCTGCACGGTGGGTCTTTAGTGGTACTGGGCTTGAACTCATGACATGCCAGGAACTATCCGATACCTTGACCACTAAGCTACCGCGACCACCAAGGGTTATTGGCAACAAACCTCGTAATTTTGAACTATGATCAAGGGACTAAGATCACTTAAGCTGGCACCGCTCTCTCTAATCTGCAACATCACGCCACGGGAGGACTTAGAGCCATGACAAATTAAACTTGCATCAGCCCGTCTATATATGTTGGTATTCCCTGACACCAGAGCTCGAACCCATGACACGCCGGCCACGAGCTAGAGTTCATGACCACTAGGGTACCGCGGCCACAGTAGAAGGACAAATATATGTTTTCGATTGTACAATAATTGGCCACATATGATATAATTAAGAAACCCTAAATTAAAATGGATTGAACTAAATAACTATATGAATGCACACTTATCTTAATTGCAAATAAAATATTTATATAAAACTTAAAAACTTTAAAAAGATTTAATAGGTAGGTAAGAGTCAAGCTATCAAAAGATTTAGAATGAAAAGAACTATATTATGCACGTGTTTTATTATGAAAAATGAAATTGAAGACATGTATTCAAATTAAGATTTCAAATAATAAAACCATCTGTTCGACAAAAATTTCAAAAATAATATGAAAAACATTAATAACATATATAAAAACACGATTTTTCTTTAAAAACCTTTAAATACTATTTTTTAATAAAGAAAAGCTGATTTTCCTTGTTATAATTTAAATATTTCACAAGTTTACATTAATTTTCTACATACTCATTATTTGAAGAAAAACATTCGTGTTATCACAAAGAAAAATACCACAACCTCTCCCCAATGAAATTCAAACATTAAGGCAATGGGATATAAAGGTATTTAAAACTGCACCTTAAAAACAAAATCAGTTGCAACATAAAGACTGAACTAATTAAGAAATTCAATTCTTAAGGAACAAGAAAAGTATCGCATTTCCATATTATATTTTAAAGTTTAAAAAAATGTCTACAAAAAATAGAGATAGCTCTATTTTCTTTTGTATCTGCCATCCCAAACATATCACCAGTAAAAAGCTAAGCAAATCAAAGCAACATGAATCATCCCAACACAACTCTTTAAAAGCATCTTCAAACTTCCCTCCAACCAATATAACCACAGTAATCCTACCTGTGGTAGACTCGGCGCTAAAACAAACATTCTTCGGGCCACCCCCTTCGCCAACCACTCTGACAAAATAGCCGAGAAATAACTTCAACCCCAATTTCACTGCCTCACCTCGATATTACGGATGCTGACTGCCTCCTTCTCAATATACTCCAACCCGGACAGACGGACGGGAGTGCCCATGTTTACCGAAAAGAGTAGCCCACGGCGAGAAAGACTCCAATATGCGAAACGAGCCCAGGGGCAAGTGCCCCCTTCCATCCCATCTCTCTCCCTACTTCTTATGTGTCAATGCCTGCACGCGTAACGCATTTAGAGGTGATATTTGCATCTATCGGTAAAAGGAGCACATCCCCCTATCCGTAAATGTATATATGTATATATAGAGAGAGACACCATACGTAAGGCCTCTCAAACCGACGACACCTCAAGCAATGAGGAAGCTATAGGACGGAAAATGCATTAAGGGTCGCCCCATGTGGCCTGAACGCGCGCATGAAATGTTGCAAGGATGCCCACTAGGGATGTTGTCGGCGGACGCACTTAAAATGCTTGCTTGCTTGCTCGGCAGCTTACCTGAAGCATTTCCCGATGTCGGCGTTGCGAAATGTTTGTGTGTTTGGGAAATAATGTCAATTGGAAAAGAGCATGTTATTTTGAAGCAATTTGAACTGTACGTATAAATTTAAGAAATATTATATAATGCAAGTGTGCATATATAATATCTCACAAGAAAACATGCAGAGCAATCCCCATATGGAAAATAAATAGAGATAAAATAGAGGAAAATTCAGATATTTTGAATTTGCACTTGCACACATAAATACCTAAGGAAGAATTAATTGATGAAATAAAGGACAAAATATACAAGGACAACTGTGAGATTCATTTCACATTGCAAAAAAAGTAAAGAAAAAAGGTATTTTATTTTGTCTAAAAAGTCAAATGTATTCAACGGTGAACAAAATTTGGGAAAAAATATATTCTAAGCATATACTTAAGCAGTGTGTGTGTGTGGTGCACACAGGAATTTTTAAAGGCGAGGGAGGGGGGGGGTCCAGGGTTGAAAGTTCACCGTTCTCGTATAATGTTCCAATACGCTGCCCAACATATTCTTTTGATTTTGTCGATTTTCAGGAACAAAAAAAAACAAATTTATTATTGAAAAAATAATTAGCATTAATTAATAAAATTAATTATTAATAACAAATACTAAAAAATTTTAAGAACTATATACATAGGATTATAATCAATCGAAAACATTCAAGGGCTTTGGGGTGGGTCCGGACCGGGGTCCCCCCCCCTTGTATGATCACTGTACACAAGTAATCTTTCAATTACGAAATAACCTTATCTGCTTACAAATTTTAAATAATACATATGTAAAATAATATATAAATATTACACACATACATATATATTATATCTGTGTGAAAGCACTATTTGAAAGCCCAAACGTAGATAAAATTGGCTTACTAAGAATCTTTTTCGAATAGACATTGTGAATAAATTTTAAATAATTATACCTCCTTTTAAATAAATTGGTTCAATTTTTTACACTATCGTTAAAAATAAATCTTATTAATTTACACAAGATATTGTTCAATAAACAAAAGCAAATAAAAAATTGCAAAAATTTTTAATTTATAAAAATAAATTACGTGTAAAATTAGAAGTTAATTGACTTAAGCAGTTACTTTATACTTTGTAAATTAAAAGTGTTTTAAATTTAAACGAAGTACAAGAGTAGCCACAAAGACATCTCATTTTTTCTAGAAAAAAATTTTTTAATCAACCGATGTCTTTTCTGATAAACAACATTTATTAAATAAATCAAATGTGTATATTTACCCGCCTAATTATAAATACAGAAGCACACAGAATAGTTTTTCCAAGTTTTGTGAAAGGATATTCAAATTTGTATACTTTACAAATAAAATATTTTCAGGCAAAAACATTCTTATAAATAGAAAAAATACATATCTATACAATTTTTCGGTGTGGAATTCATAGCTTCTACATAAGTAACGAGAAAGGTAAAATATTTAGTTTGATCTGATCTCTTGTCAAAATAGAAAATCGTCAAACACAGCAAATAAATTTGCGAATTTTCTACTATAAATGCTATGAATACATTTGAATCGAAGATTCTAGCGAACTGAAACATAGAAACCTATACAGTTTTTTTCCCTATACATTTAGCAACTGTTTCTATATTGTAAAAACAGTACATAATTTAATGACGGATTTTTAAAAGGCATTCCAGAATAAAAATTAATCATATCATAACAATTAAAAGCAGAACTGATTAGAAATACAAAAAAATTCAAATAGAACACACCAAATATCAATAAATTCGTATTACAAGAGTATGAAAGACATGCGCAATGCGTGTACATTTTGTTAAGTTAAAAGAAATAAAGCAACTTCTAAGGTATCTGACTACACGAATTTGTAAAAATTTATAAATGAATACTTATTTAATATTTAGAGTCAATCGAATAAACTTTTGAAATTATTTTAATATTCTTACAATAAAGTCTTAATTAAATGCAACTTTTTGGCAAAAAAATTAAGAAAGAATGACAAATATTCAAAGCATTCTTTTTTTTTATGGAAAATGTTTCTATAATAACAATATTTTGCCCATACATAGCTAAGATTTCCGTACAGAGTCTGAACTAAGATTTTTGAAAATTTCACATTATTTGCAGAGTTTCGATCAATCGAAATAATAACTGGTGTTTGCTGTTAAAATTTCTCTACTCTGATGTATTAAAATATGAATATAAAAAAAAATCCACTTCTAGTTACATATTTCAAAAATACTTATTCAGGATTTATACTGAAGGCTTGGTTGTATTTAGGCAAAATATTCCGAAAGCAATCGAATATATTAAGTGCCATTTTTCACTAGAATGTTGAATGGCAGTCAAGCAGATAAAGAGATAAATCCTGTTTAAATATAGATGGTTGCATTCCATTAATTATCCAGGAAGTATTTGAGATAGTTGAAATAATTTTATTCGTTGGTTTTAAAGTATACACATTAATAAATATCATTTGAGTATTGCACTATCGTGTAAAGAAACAATATATTTAAACTTCCTTAAGGTATCGACTACCCTAAAATTGTGAATTTTGCCAAAAATTGACAATTTTTTTTATGATTTTATTTTATACGCCATCTTATTAGCTTTATAAAAATAACAAGTTTATTATTTTCCATTCACTAGAACAAAAACGACAAGCGTTTTAGTGAAAGCATATGCCATTACTTTAAGCAAGATATGTCATACTTTAAAACGCGTTTTACTCGAAATGTGTTTTTTTTTCTCCAATATTGAAAAATTAAAAATTTGTTCATAAACTTTTGGTACAGAATGGGGCCCCGTTTATGTAATTTTTTTACCCATTTTTTCCCATTTTAGTAATAATAATTTATTTTTCTCTTCTTAAGTATAGTATATTTTTCTTAAAATGTACCAAATAAATTTTTTTAAAAAGTAGTTGCAAGTAGTTGGATACCTTAATGCAGTAAATATTACATCAGTTACTGACCTTTAAAAGAAATTCAAAAGCATTATAAATCCACTAGTACGGACAGTTAAGTTCTAAGGATTAATTCATAAACACCAAAATCAATTCTTGATAAAAGTGCGAGTGGGTATTTATTAACGTCGATACAATAAAAAAACAATACGAGAGCTATTGGCGACGGACCTTGTAATTTTAAACCTCTATCAAGTGGCGAGGATGATACCCGAACTGGTATCCCTTCTCCTAACTTCAACACCACGCCAAGGAAGAACTCTGAGCCACTACAGATTTAACGTGAATCAGCCCTTCTACATGTCCCATCTACAGTGGCACTAGGGCTCGAACTCATGACACGCAGGCCAAGGTTTCTGACCGTAACCACTGGCCAGGGGTGGCGAACCATTACGGATCATCGTGCCATTTTTTTCTAAAGAAGTGTTTAATGACGTATAGACGTGCCGTCAAATAATTTTGACTAGTGATTATTGGAAAAATAACAAAACTAAATACTAATAACTCAAAACTCTTCTTTTATTAGGAAAAATAATTTTTGTACTGTATAGTTGTAAATGTTTTAGTTATATGTGTAATTCAAATAAAAATAACATTAGTGTGACTTCTGTTGTAGCAGATAGTAGAATGCATGCTGAATTGGAGTCATCAGCCAAAAGGTTTCTAAGCAATCAATTATTTTTGCTGTGGTTCACTTTTTTGACAAGAGGATTTGTGATTTGATTCAAAATGCCGTTTTATAGACGATGCTCTATATACCACTGTTCCAAAACAAAAAACACACACCACTTTGTCAAATTTACTAAGAATGCCATATTTTTAGATTCACCAAATTTGAAATTCTCTGTTACACTTACCATCTTGCACTTTTTGTCCTTTTGCTGAACTAGTCATGTTAAATAACAGTTAAAAATCATAAATGTAATAAAAATAAACTTTAAAATACGTCATATCAATGAAATTGACTATGCTATGCGTAGACAAATTTTGCATCAAAAGCAGTTGTAGTTCACGACGTAACTAAGACAAGATAATAACAAACGAGTGTGCTTCCAGCCACCCGCGACCGATCACTCGCGTTTGTTAGTAATAATTCATAGTGAACTTAGTTATTTTGAAATAAAATGCAAACCATTTTGATCAATAACGTGCCCAAAATAGTGTCGCGTGCCACTGGTTCGCCATCCCTGCTCTAGGCAAACGCAGCCTATAAAAGTTTGGGGCATTTCCTTGAAATAAAAATAAACTGTTTTATACAAAACCACTATTTTTTTTAAAATCACCAGCAGAAATGTATTTAAAATATTCGTTACCATTAATACATTATCCATTTCCATCTAAATCCGGTAAGTGGAGACTCTGTATCATCTCACAACAGATCTCTCCAGGTAAAATAATAAAAAAAAAAGATAATAACATTTAATAAAGTTGCGGGTGTTCCTTTAACTTTCTTACAGGAGGATCAAGACAAAAGGATCAAATAATCTTTACTAAAAGTAACCAGAGTTGGATATCCAGAAAGAGAGAGAAGGAATTCTTTTTTCTCCCCCGCAGTAGCAGCGGCTGGACGTGAACAAAAAAATAAATAAAATTCAGTCGACACCGAAGAAAAGAAATCAGTACCTTGTGATAGGATCTTATAAGAAGGGATAAGAATACTAGAATACATATAATACGACAGGTCTGCTGCTAAATCGAATGGTGGAGAACAGTGGTGTAAGGATATGGATATGTTTTTATCGTGCTACGATGTCGTTGATGGTTTATGTAATGTATTTTATTACTTAGATTGCAATTTGACAGTCACATTATTGCACAAAGAGTAACTATTTATAATATATCATAGATAATTTTTTCATTTTGTTTGGATGACAGAAAGAGTTATCGACTTCATTTTAATTAATTTTTTAAACAGATAAACAAGTCATAATTAACTACACATTATACAGTACTTCTTTGCTTTTTTTTTTTTTTTTTTTGTACAGTGTTGTTCTTTATTTACCTATATATCACCGTAAGTTAAAAAAGTTTAGTTACCTCTTATTTTAATTTTTAACTATTTTAAAACAATGCAAAATAAATATTTTTAAATATTCGCATTGGAAAAACTAAAAAAAAACTAATAATTGTGTTTTTCCCCCCATCAAAAAAAAAAGATATAACCAGTTAATTTTTTAACAATGAAATAAATAGTAAAACATCAATTTTACACAAATTATTTCTATGCAAGTCTACTTTTTAAACAATTTTTTCACTAAAAATTAATTCAAAATAGCGAATATTAATATTACATATTCTAAATTCTTTCTTAATATTATATATAACAAAAAAGAAATACATGAATTAAGTGGCTTTCTATTTAAATAAGGCTTTTAAATTATCTTTTAGCAAGCACAAGATGATTTTAAACAGTCATGGGATTTTACTTAATTTAAAAGCCGAAAATCAATAACAAGCATAAAAAATTTATTTCATAGTAATTTAATCAGTATTGTTAATTGAATTATTGTCTCGCTTAACTAATTTTTTATAATAAATCACGTACATAAATGGAGAAAAAAATCCTCTGAACACAATTACCATACATAAATAAATAACACTTTCTTTAAAACGTAGTGTATTTAAGTTGACCTTTTATTAAGTATCTCAATAGAGCCAAATATTAACCGATAAAAATTCTATCCTCAAAAATAATACATAATTACTTGTTCTACATGAATACTATCCCTATAGCCTTTATTCACAATCTGAATTATTTTTCAAACTTCACAACATTTCCAATATTTTTCAGTAAATTCTGAAGACACATACACCACTGTTCTGTTCGTACGGAGTGGACAAAAAAGGTCAGCCCCTGTAGGTGTAGCTTTTGTGTGTTCTGATGGCAAGGTGGACAGGCGGAGCAATCCCTCTCTTCCGCCTGATCCTCTTTTATCCATCCCCCCAGATGGTGGGGGGTGGAGGCGTCCGTCCACCTTTTCTTTACGAGGTGTGTGCATTGGGCCTCCTCCCGTGGGGGTAGAGGTAACGGAACCGGGTTATGCCGAGGGGACGGGCCATGCTCATTGTAATTTTGATGAACCTTGGGAACAAGGGACTGCTTCACCTGCGACAATGGTGAGATTGGAAAAAGCGCCGCCTAGACGAACCAAAAGAATATGGCAACAGATGGCGACTAGGGGCAATTCGAAAAGGGATTTTTCTCTGGAATACTCGGTATTTTAGACACCCGTTCTTACTCAAATGCGGGGAACAATGAACATTTTGGGGAATAACAAGACACAAATGATGAAGTCAATCTTCCAATATGGTTAAACGATCGAATTATAGACGATATAAATTGATGTCACTTAATTTGTATCTCACTGCTAATTTTTCTTCTATTTAATTCATCAAATAAGAGGGATTTGAATTAATACCCTAAAAATTAATCGCATAATTTTCAGATATTAAGAAGAAATAACAAATATAGACCATATCATTTGGTTAAAGACGAACGAAAGTCATTACTTTTAACTTCAATTAACTTTATTATCTTAAGAAAATTACATCTCCTTTTTAAAACACTATATTGGAACATAAAATTTGAAATGTTTTTGAATTTATACTAAGATATTTAGTTTTTAGCTGAAGATATATTATTCTCATACTTATAAGGCAATTTAATATCTGTAAAAACAAAATCCCGTCTGTATAAAAAAGTACGACATGATTTTCTGACTTCAAATAATTAAAATAATTCTGAATCCAATATGTTTCCTTCCCAGCGAAATTCATATTGGATTTTAAAAACTGAACATTAAATAAATCAATTAAATGCATGTCGAGAAAAATAACTCATATAATCTTAAAAATAAAGCTATTCTCTTTTACTTACATTTCATTATTTGAACAAAACCGAGATGGCAAGCTTTATTGTATAAATGTGAGATTTTCTAGTATTAAATATTTAAAGTTCAAATTAGTTTTTTTTTTTTTCAATATTACACTGATAAATATAAATCTGGAAAACTTTTTAACATTAAATTTAATATCTAATAATTGAGATACAATCCATGTGATATATTTCTAAAGACTATTTCAAGAAACAGATCTTAAAATAATGAATATATTTTAATATTAATATATATTAGGTAAGTGTACCATTTTTTGCACTTCAATATATATATATATATATATATATATTGCCATTTCATTCAGCCTTTTGTATTTTATAAATTACATATTTATCAGCTTAGCTTTATTTAGGTTGTCGTTAAACAAATTAATTATAAATCAATTAAATAGAATCCAAAAGATACAAAAAATAGCTCAATCAACCATTTTGAGTTTTTAAAATACGTACAAGGAAAAAATATCAAGACTAAAGAAAGTTAAAGGTAAAATATTTTTTTATGTATTTTATTCGTATTTTAAATCAATCCTCGATGTTATTTCTGCTATGAAATTAAATACGTATGGATTTCATAAACAACTACACGTGCGTGCGAATGTAACAATTCACAGTTTAAATTTCCTTTCGAGGGATTTTACTTAATTCACATACTGGTCTACAGACCTCCATGATTTCGCGTGATAATCAATTTTTTAGCTATCCACTTGAGGAAAAAACATTCTGTTAACCTCAATTTTATTTCCTAAAAAACTGCCAAATTCCCATTTGTCAAAATAAAATGATACAATATTGCATCATCAGCATATTCTGACCAATCAAAGAAGTTAACGGAGATCATATGATCCTAAGAGGTTCCGGTTGAAAAAGCAAAAAAGCCGAGAGCTCCGGAACGAAAAAAGAATGTTTTTGTGTAGTGTCGTACAACCACGCGTATTTATGTGTTATCATTTTATATGTTTTAAAATCAAATAAATGTGCAACTAAAACGCCAAGAAATTTTTTCAACAATTGCAACAAAATAACAAGATTTTCCCAGTAAAAGGTTTTGATTCCCGAGAAATTTTCACACGCATATACAAGGAAATTAAAATAATGCTATCAATTATATAAATTAATAATTTAAAAATTATATTGACATACTTTTAATAATAAGTGTATCTTAATATAAAATGACACACATTCATTTCAGAGACAAAAACAGCTCATTAAAACAATATTGCAATTTAAATAAGATAACTTTATCTTAAACTTAATAATTACCTCTTCAAGTTTCGAAGCAATATTAAAAACGTAAGATAATCACACAGCACAAATTACGGAGAAATATTTCATCCCAACCAAATCGATTACCCAACGCCTACTTATTAGAAAACCTTTCAAATAATATTAATTATGCACAGCTCGAACAAAAAGTTCTCGCACAGCACAATTCACCTCATAACTAGGAATAATATTAAATAACACCTTTCCCTCTTGACAAATTCAAAACTTCCTATAATAACAAACCGTGCCCTCCTTTAATATTCCAATAATCCAACCCTTCCATAAAATTAACTTTTGCGAAAACCTTTCAAAAATTCAAAAATTACCAGCCTAACCAGAAACAGCTTTCATCAACATCGAAACGGCTTAAAGAGGCGAAACTATTAAACACTTTAAGAGAGTTCAGAAAGGCGCCGCGGGACATTTAAGACACAACGCCTAAGTTCAAAAAGCTAATCACAGGCAACAACTTTTCTTAGTTGTTTGTTCATTTGACTTATTTTCTGTGCAGCCCCTCTCCCTCCCCTCCTTCATTACCTTCTAATAAACCAAAATATCTCTCCTTTCCCTGCCCCCCGATTCTTCTAATGAAAATAAAAACAGAAGACAATGTCGACGGATCAGAGTAAAGAGAGAAGAGGGCACGAAAAAAAAATTGCTCGAAATGGCAGCCTCTGAGACACGATCATTACTTCATTAGGTGTGCAAACACGAGGATGAGACCCGCTTCCAGGTTTACCATAAATAAAGTGTTCAGAAGCAAAGTGGGCTAAGGAGAAATTAAATCGCTTTCGAGTATGGAAGGTAAGAGGTGGAATTTCGTTGGTGATGGTATTATGTTCATGAATAAAAAAAGAACACTAAAACACTCCTGTATAAGGATACAATCAGATTATCGATCGCCCGAAGAATGAAACGTACTAATAAAAATAAAACTTTTTTTGGAATGTTTATACATTCATACTGAATTTAAGTCGGTTAACTTACTCTATTAGAGGCAAATTCAAAAAAGATAGGGAAAGGGGGAAAATACAATACCCCCACACCTTTACATAAGATAGTATTTTCCAATATATATATAATTTTTAGTAATATGTATCAAACTGCATATTGCAGTCTGAATTTAAGGGAACATTTTCTTGGGAGTATAACTAGAAAATCAAAAAAGTAATTCTAAAAAAAAAAATTTTTTTTCAATCCATAAATGTTGTAAAAAAAAGAGAATTTTAAGATACCAACATTTTTTAATGCTTTTTATAAAAATAAAATGTTTTTCAAATGAGAATGAATTAAAAATAATATGACTATAAATACTTTTTGCACACCGAAATTTAAATAATTTCCAAATATAATTGATGTCAAAATCAATACTATTTTAAAAGGAAAATTGATTAACTTTTCAGCAAATGAGAAACATATTATAATTAGAGCTTGATTAAATACTCACAAATAAATTGATCAAGGAAACTATAATTTTTTTTAAAAAAAATTACAATAACTCATAAGTGATGATTAAATATTAATTATAGTGATGTTTTTCGACAAAATCTATTTAAATACTACTTATTGGATAAAATCTGACATACTATTAATATAATTTCCTAAAACTTATAAGAATTTCATTTTCCTTTTAAAAAAATAGATAATTGAAACCAATTTATTAGCTCATATCTTCGAATTAAATTTCCAAAAGTAAATAACCTTTAATTTCCACATCACATGCTGACATACAACAGTTTGAAATTAATATGCTCAAAAATTAAATTATACAACAGATAATTAAAGTTGGCTAAACGGTTTTGAATTAAATACAATAATATTTAAATTTATAAATAATAAATGACTTCTTAAAATTAAATTAGCTTATTACACATCTTTCGAATTTGAATTCTACAATTTTTGTTCAGCAATGAAAATGAACCCATGATGTTGTGATAGACAGTATAAATGATATACAGACAAGTTAAATAAAATATTTCATAATATCAAACAAAAACAAAATGACAGATTAGGCATTCAGTTTTAATCAGAGAAAGATATTCTCAACATCCCCCCCCATTAGTATTTATTCTAATAATCAAAAACATTTATATTTTATATAATTTCACACTCAAAACTAAAAAAAATAAATTACCACAAGTTTTTTTGTGATCATGCATAAACTTTCAAATATAATATACAGTTTTTGAAATAGAAGTAGATATTTCAAATACACAAAATATAAACTCGAATCATAATCTATAGACTCACAAACTAAAAACAACAGAGTGTGTTATAAATTAAATGTAAAATGATTAGATGGCGCTGCAAGTCATCTGAGTTTTTTTAGCTTGTAGAATCAGTTATGTAATGTTCTTTGTCCTGTTTACACGTCTTTTGTGTGTGAGTCGTCTAATAAATCAAAATGTCTAAAAGAATGGACTAAATCATTGGAATAACATAAAAATATAAGGGATATAATTGTCTATCTGCCCAAAGGAATTAAGGACTTGGGAATTATAACAGAGTTGTTTTACTCCAAAACTATTTAAAGAATTTATATATCCATAAACATCTACATTCTTGATGGTACTAAGAAACTGGACGAAGTGGACTACTTAAACCAAAGAGAAACACTTTAAAACAGGTTAAAAAGACAAAATTGAAGACATTCCCAAAACGAAAAGGCTCAAAGCAAGCAGGTTTCACAGACTTTTATGACCCAACAACACATTTCGACAAGCACATCGCGCGCAACTCAACATTACACCAGTTAGACTTTAACGATTTCAAAAATATCTTTTAACATTTGACTTTCTTTCCTCGTACCTTTTTTCCTCCGATTATACCTTCTAATGCCATTATGCGTCTAATGAAACCGAGACCTGGCATCGCTTGAGAAAAGCTGTAATTATATTTATCCAACGGAATCGCCGTTGAAAAAGATTCCAATTAACTTAAAACAGGGGCAATTACTGCTGCCAAGGTGCTGCATGCCGTATAATGAGCTTATTACGGTAGAACGCCACTGCTTCTCTTCTGTTGTTGTTTTTGTGACCCTCCCCCGCCGCAATCTTGACTGCCTCCCCCCTCTTTCCCTAACACAGTTTTGAAATGTAAAAGGAGTGGGTGATACACATAGATGATATGTAGGTTTAAGCTCCCCGGATTTAACGACTTTCTGGATAAAACGGGAGTTGGAGGAAGAGGGAGCAAAAAAAGGAAAGTGTAATTAAGTAGCCGGGCAGGTTATGATATAGTGGAGTATTTTGCTTTAAAATAATTACATTACAGTGAATAATTATTGATTTAAAAAAAGTAACTTAACCAAACACAGAGTGTATTATAAGACACGTGTCCTTAGAGAAAACAAATGTACACACAGAGATTGGTATTTTTAATTCAAAATTAGAAATCTCACACTCTCTTTTGAATGGTGACAGCGGGAATTTAAAAAGGTATATTGAAAATAACGCGACGAAAGTGCAAGAAGTGTAATCGAAATAGGCGGGGAAACAAAAATTATATGAATAATTTATAATTGCATTAAAAACATTGTTTTTTTTTTCAGAAAGAAAAAAAATTTCAAATATCTTAATTTTCTCACGAAGTCAAAAATATATGGGAAAAGTGAAAAGAGTTGAATAAAATTATAATTAAAAATTTAGGAAGCAGAAATATGCAACTTTTTTTTGTGTATTCAGCAACACATTCAAATTTTTAAAAAACTACAAAGCCGACTAATGAAAAAAAAAATGAACATAATAGCAAATGTATAATAATATTTATAAATATAATAATAGCAAAAATATAAATAATAATTTAGTGTTTTCTCAAATTTTTCCCTTATAATAATATTATTTAAATGGTTGTTAATGGATCAAAAATTGATTTTCATTCTCTTTAAATATAATAAAAGTTAGCATGTAGCTAATATGACAGACACTTTTAAAGAAATATTTTGCATTAAAAAATTTGAGAAGTCACTACGAAATTGTAATAAATTTTTCTGCATTTTTTTTAAAATAAAAATAATGGAGCTTCCGTATTTAAGAAAATTTATTTAATGGAAAAAGCAAGTTTTTATTTAATTTTTAGCATCGTTAATATGTAATGATAACTGAAAATAGAGCCTCTTATTTTAAATTTGGATTAATTTTAAAATTTTTGTTATAAATTGAATTGAAAAATGTATGATAATTTTTAATCAAAATATATGAGATATATTAACATCAAAATTTAAACAATAAACTTATATTAAACATCAAATCAAATAAAAAAATTTATATAACGCAACATCTGAAACTTTAATCAAATATTTTTAAATGGACTTATTTAAATTTAAAAATTAAATAGCTTAGTAATTTAAATAAGAATAACACAAACTTATTTAAATTTTAAAAAACTAAACTTTCTCCAATTAATTCAGTTTTCAAAAGATAGATGGAAAAGTAGCCAATTATCGAATTACATTGCAAGATAGCTCGAAATAATTTAAATCTCACCAGAAAATTTTTTAATACATTGACTTTCCTTAAAACAGAAAACTGTATACATTCAATAGTCCAATAATAGTTCTTCCAATTTTTCTGTAGAATAACGGCGGAGTAATGAAATTTATAAATGAAAGTATATTAATACCTCGACATCGCGAATCCAGAGTTAAGGCGATCAAATCTAGTCGACTTGTCTTCTATTTGAAAAAAAATGGCAATGTGATTGAAGAATTTGCCAATCACCCCAGGCAAATAAGTTTTGAAGATAACTATTTTTTAGTCCCACAATCAGGAGAAGATAACTGATGAGCTTATATAAATGCATGATCAAAAGTAAGACATTGTAGTAGTCTGAGTCATTAGACCCAGTTCAATCAGAAGTTCGAATGACGCGGTTGGCAATTATACAGAAAGCCTCAGTTTAATTGAAAAAAAGGGTTACAAATTTTAGAAAATATAAACTCGGATGATGAGCATAGTTTTTAAACAAAACAAGGATAAAAAAATTATTAGCATACTACGAGGGGATTTTGAGAAAGAAAAAAAAATCTTTGAGAGCCGGCAGACTACTTTGTTAGATTTTATGAAACGTTCCACATCAAAATAATTTCGGCGTACAATTTTGTATATGGTTACCTAAGATTTTACTAAACCATTTTTTAAAATAATTTTCTTTAGTCTCAAGGCTCAAATAAAAATATTTTACATGTATTTATATGCGAAATCCTACCCCGTCTTATGCGAATTCGACACGCGGTTATTACTTAGTCCCACTTATCGTTAAATTCGGGGTATTACTGTACACCTTTTAATACACTTTAGATTTAAATACACCTTTATTAATAAGTTACATATAACTTCCAAAATTATAATTAAAAATATAAAGCGTTCCATGTGAGACTAAAATTTGAAGAAAAAATATACAGAAAAGGTACCTTTAGTAAAACAAGTCAACTGAACAGATTCGTTTAACCCTCTATCTACCGACGGTATTTATAAGTACCACTCACTTTAAAATTACATAGAAAAAGCATTTTTACGAATTCTCTGATGATACTTAGCAGGAATATATTCTTTTAAATCCACTCTTTCAAGATATATGGCAGAACGGGTTCTATGATGAGTATTTTAGCGGGAAAGGCGAATAGTTTTATAGTAGAAGTTGCGTTTTCAGCTGACTTTTTGATCGGATTGCGAAGATTGTCATTTTTTTTTCCGAAAAAATAGTTAATGTCAAAAGATAACTGTCGTGTTTTCCTCCTTTTTTCCCCCGTATGTTAGTGAAGACCTTAGAAAACGATGTGACTATTTATTTTAAGTGAACAGTGTATGTGATTAATTTTACAGTTGAATATCTTTAATTAATTAGCTCTAACAGATTAAATTCCCCAAAGTCGAGTATTTTGTTTATGTAGATCCCCTAATTTTCAAAGTAATGATTCAAAAAAAAAAATTGCAGTAAATCATAATGCAGTAGATTAGGGATTAAGCATTAATATATATTATTTCAGATAATATATATATATGCTTTGATGTGAAAGTAAATGTGTGGTATATGAATACTAATACTGAAGGAAGAATTGAAAATATAAAATTACTACAAATATCTCATCGGCTTTTTGAAGAAAAAAACATAAGAAAAATCTAAGAATTTTAGTTAATATAATTGTTGTCGAATCCTCTTCCCTCTTCCTCAAACAATTTAAAATTCCTCCATTACCCAGAATTCTTCAATTACATCAAAATATTTCTTAAATTTATGACCACACAATCAAGTCTTACGCAATCTCAATCTCAATCGAAACTTTCTTTCAAGAAGCAAACATCTCTTCCCTGAAAGACTCCTTTCCCAATTAAGAAATTCTTTCGAGAACCTCAATTGATCATTTCGCTGATAAAACAAACTCATACCAGAGAAGCACATGCATAACTATAACTTAATACAATGAAACTATGAGATAGAGCGAACAAAAGTGAATGATTAACGATATGCATTAACTATTACTCCAATCAGAGAAATTTTTCCCCATACTATTATTTAGGGAAGACCGTTCGCACGAAATTCATTAGCGAAGTTAACCCCGTCAGATCTCTCGTTTAGAAAAGGGAAAAAAGAAAGCGCTTCTCGACAACATGCAAGAAATTCAAATTTCATTTATGCAAATGGATCCCCCTCAATCCCCTTTTTACCCCCTTCGGCCCATTTAGGCTTTTCATCTTAATAGAGAGGCGAAGTGAGATTCAGAGGGGTTCAAATTGACTGGGGGGGGGATGGTTCATAGGTAGATACGCAAATGAATCTGGCGTACGGAAAGGGGAAAAGAGGGAAATAAAATAAAAATTTTAAAAACTAAAAATAAAAAAAAGGAACAAGAGAGAAACAGTTCGATTTACAGAACGTGACACTTTCCCCCTTACGTAAGAACGATTAAAGATAACTGAAAGGGAGGCCATGTTTTCCATTGAGAAGCGTAATTAAAAACTGACTAGTCTTATCTGATAAGGAAAAGGATGGATTATATTATGCTCGGTAAAGAAAAAAGTGGGAAAAAATTAAACGAATAAAAAGGCAGCCACACGGCGTAGGGTCGTTTATGATCGAGCGAGCAGATAAGGTATTAAAAAATGAGTCACAATAATTAAAATTTAGAAGATAAATAACAAAGCGGCGCTTTTTTTCCGGGTAATTTTCTTTTTCATTTTGAAAAATGCATGGAGTTTATTGTAATAAACGCCGAAAGGGGTAGAGGGAGAGGTTATTTAAGGACTACAAGTTTCGCCACTAAGTACATAATTTACTCTTTATGAGTTTGACAGCGGTTGGATTTTCAAATGAGCGTTTACCAAGACGCTTTTTTTATACATTCCCCACTCTCTCAACATCTCTTATTCGCTTCAATGAATATAAAAGACACGCAACAAAGGGTGACACTTCACTGTTTTACTCTAATCTCTCAAAACAATTGAAGCTCGTTAGGGTGTGGGAAAAAAAGGGAGAAAGGAAAGAAGTTGCATGGGAAGGATTAGTTGCACAAATCAATCAAAGCGGAGGGATTTTTTTTAAAGTGTTATTTTAATCTCGTCAAACTTTTAGAGAAACAAAAAAAGCGTTAAAAAAATTACCAATCAATCACCAGTGGCAAAGTCACGATGACAGATTTTGATGTAATTTTTATTTTAAAAACTAAACTATATATTAATAATTTGAAACAATAAAACACATAAGTTATAATTTATTGAATAAATTTTAAAAATAAATATGTAGTTAATGAAAAAAGGTATATATACACATGCACATCTTTAAGGTATTCGATTACCTTAAAATCGCGAATTTCGTCAAAAAGTGACACAAATGTTTTATGAAGGATTTTTTACAACAGGGGCTATCTCTCTCTCTCTCTCTCTCTTCCCCCAAACTTTTTGTCTCTTAGACCCCTTGTCTTGCTTTTCGGTTTGGGGTAGACCCCTGCTTACCTAATATTAAATGTTTACAAATTTATCCAAATAAATGTCTTTTTGACAGCTGGTATAGAACTACATACTTTAAAAGATTTAAATTTCTCACTGTAATGAAGTATAGCGTTTAAAACTTAAGAAACACATGTTAATTAAATTAAAATTTAATTAATACATAAAATCTGTTTAACAAACAAATGTTTATGATGGGAGAGATGAATCTAATGCTTCAGTAACAAAGTTTCAACATTTGGCCTCAATCTTGTAAGGTTCAAACCAAAATCTTCACGGTTAATATTGTTCAGTTTTTTTCTTCTTCCCTTTATTTTTCCTTTTATTTTGTAGATTGGCAACCGCGCTGAAACTCCTTCTCACTAGGAAAAACAATTAAAAACTTTCGCAAGATTCTCAATAATTCGGGATAAATAACAGGTATATCATTTTAAAGATCAAATTGCTGACATCCGTTTCTAAACTTTATTTTAAGATCTCCAGTACTGCCTATTCCGATCAGTTCCCCTTGCAATATGGCATTTGTTTGTTTTCCCATTGTGACTATATCAATTTGTCGTAGTCTATCACTACCTCTAAGATTATTAACTCCCCTTCGCGTATTATCTAAATCTGAATGTGTTGAATTCATAATAGATTACTACTTATTCAATAAATCAATCTTATTTATTAACTTTTCTTAATTGAGAAATTACACAAATACTATTCAAATTTTAAGAACAATAAAACACAGTGGAGTATGAGAAGAATTCAATAATTATGAACGACGGAATCTTAACTGAATCTACGGCAGTCGATGCGTACAATTAAGCTACACACTTAGATTTAATTTGAGAAACTAAACTAACCTGATACCCTTTGTTATGGCAGGTTCTTCTAACTACTTCTTCAATATTTAGATTCCTTTAATAAGTGGCTTCAATCTCAGCTATCTCTCAGTTCTATCCCGAACTGATTTTATGTATATTTTTCAATAAACTCTACTCCCGACGACTATATTTCCACTAGAAAAACTACTCTCTCAATTCATTCCTTTCTTCATTTCATTTCCCCCTTTTATATCATTTTTCGAACTTGCTAAGCCTGAACTTATAAAATATCTTATTTGCATAAATCACACTTTTGGCTCTCGGTGGAGATTGGTTGAAATAAATAAAACATTTAAAGAATGCGAGAGAAGGTTAGTGAAACGCGTAAGCAGCCGTCACAAATTCATTGCCTACTTTCATAATTACCATAATCAAAACATTCTCAAATCTAGTTTCAAAATCTGAATAAAGGGCATTTAAATGTGTAACGTAGGTTAAGACGTCATTTTCATGGCAGATTGTCTGTGGCCAATTGAGAAACTGAGAATATATTCGCGACCTCCTATATTATAATCTTTTACCTTTTTGCCAAGAAACGCTGAAATGATGTGATCCTTGTTTTTCTAAAATGTATGCAATCACTGCAACTATGCAAATTAACCATTCAATTTAGTAAAAAAAATCTATTAAATAGGTAAAATCTGGTTCCCACTTGATTAAATTTTCTTTTAAAATTAAAGTCACTATCTGGTTTAATGAGAACCACGATCGTATAGATCTGAATTTACACATCATAGACCCCTAAATTATTTTTTTGCTGACGTGTGCAGCTTTCAGGTCGTCATAGACACCTGGGGGTTGATATAGACCACTTTGGGAATCACTAATTTACAAAGCTTATAAAAAATAACTATTTTTTTATTTTTTATTTTCCGTTCAGTAGTACAAAAGTTACAACTGCTTTAATAAGAACAGATCTCATTTCTCTAGTTGTGCACTTACAGATTTAAAATGCGTTTTATCGGAAAATTTGAAAAAGGGACAGTGCTGGAAAAGTTATGATACTTAACTACATGTAATTCTTATTCTATGTAATTGTTACTTTATGAAATTTCTGAATTGTTTTGACCAACTCAAATAAAAAGCACTGCATTAACATACAAAATTTAGAATCATTTGTAAAAATATCAGTTTTTTTTTTAAAGGTTCGTGCAGTGTTTAAGATAAAACGTTCTATTTTTAGTAAAATTTTAAATATATTTTATTTTTAGGTCATTTAAAAATGAATAGTAATGTAATAGTAATGCTTTATTACTTGTAAATTGTTTTCATGCAAATCATTTTTAATCGCATCATTTTCGCTTCAGAAACCAGGTTACTTCAAAAATTAAAAACTATAAAAAAAACCTTTTTTTTTTATATTAGAGCAGCAATATCACTTTAGTAAATATCACAATGTGTGAACTGAAGTTTCAAGAAATATTAAAACTCACACTTTACTATCACACACACTTAACATTTATTTATCTTATAAATTATTCAGAAACTTAAATCAAGACTTAAACCTTTCTAAAAATAGTGCATGGGGAGAATTGTACGAAATTTTCAGAATCCATTATCGAATTCAACATAAACAGTGCGGCAGGATAGAAATTGGAGTATATTACGCCTCAAATAAAACATTATTTCCATCATCATTATTTAAGAGGATTTTCCGAGAAATGCATTAGAGTAAATATAACGTAGAAATTTGATTTTATTCTCCAAGCTAATCATAGAAATTCATTTGTAATCTAAAATACAGTTGAACCACCATGTAACGAACTTCTATTTTGAGAACTTTTTCCTGGAACCACACAAGAACATTTTACTATTTTCTTTATAAAATAACCTCCAAATAGCCAAGTGCATTCTCTATATAACAAACTTTTTTCCTTGTAATTCGATTTTTTTTCTCCCTATTTTTAAAATATTTCCGGACATTTTTCAAATTATTCTCTCTTTTAGCACATTTTACGGTGATCAATGACCTTGAACTGGTATAACCAGGTGCCTATCTCACCAAGAGCAATGAAATTGCCTTAATTTTTTAACAAAAAACTCAAATAAAATTAACAGATTTTACCAATAATTAAATTTATGAACGCATATGGTACTGTATGCTTAAAATTAATGGTGATAAAATACTGTATATTTAATATTACTTGTAGGTTTAAAATAAGAAAATGTTAAAAAATTCAGTAATTTTAATATAAAATTAACTTTTAATGTTGGAAATACAGTGTATTACTGAACAATCCCCCCCCCCTTTTCTTGTTTTCCTTACAGATTTCTTTTTCGTGGGTAAGATATGTAAAATGAATAGATATTAATTTTTAAAATAAGTGTGAGAATAATTACTTTTTTTTATAATATTTAGTATTTGTGAATTTAAAATTTGTTTCATGTGCTTTCTAAATTGTATTACAGGATCAATCTCTATTTAAAGAATTTTCCACATAATCTTTTGGGGGGGGGGGGGATTTAACGACTTCGTTAAATAGATGTCCGACTGTGATTCAATAATTTAAGAAAATAAATTTTCAACATTTATTTTAAGAATAAAAATAATTCACAGTTCATTTCTGAAATTATTTGAACGAAAACGTATCAAATACACATGCTTTTGAAAATTAGGAGTAAATCTAAGTACAGCACGTAATAAAATGCAGCACATCAAATCAATAAGGTATTAAACGCAGTAAAATTTCTAAAACATTTCTCTCGTGCTGATTTATACTGTCCCTACTAATCACTTAAAGGCGGGGAATTTAAGAATTTTTAAAAAAATTTATAGTAAAAATTAAAAAATGAAATAGAGTGAAATACATATAACAAGAAAACGCTTAAGACGGAATATCAGCATACACGAAATACTACAACGATCCCAAAAAACTAATATGTATTTTCAAGCATATTTTTCTCTTAAAACGAAACGAAAATCGCTTAACACGAAAAAATTTCGCTTTTGAGAATGAAAGCTTAATTAAATGCTTGGGAAAGTTTCTGTATTATTGGACAGTTCTACTGTATCATCGAAAGAATTCGTTGCAGTAGAAGATAATAATGTGCGTAGAGTCCCAATTATAGCAAAAGATGACATTTTGGAGTTTGTTAAAAATTCAAAGAATATTTTTGAGGCAGATTATGAAAGAAAAGTCATGAATAATGCAACTCCTGTTCTCACGTCATCTGAAATGAAGAACATCATGAAAAGTATGGGCAGTTATTTAGACGCATATTCCAATATTGAAATGAAAAATAAAATGGACGACATCGAACTATTTGTTGACAATTTGATGGCCAATAAAAACAAAGCAAAAAAAATATCAGATTATTTTTCAAATACTCAAATGTTTTATATTTCAAAAAACTTGAAAATTTTGTATTAAATTTCATTAAGTTCTTGTAAATATTTTTGTTTCATTGATTTTTGTAAATACATGCATACATACGTATCTATGTAAATAATAATATACTTTAATAAACTTAATTTTGTTGAATATATGTTTTGTTTTTAAAAACTCCTTTAACACGAAAAGATATTTCAGTCCCTACAGTTTCGTGTTAAACGATTTTCACTGTATTAAAATAAATTAATCCCCACAAAAGTTGAAATTTGAAAATATCAAAATGAAACTTATTTCATCTGCCGAGTCACTGAGGAAGGGATTATAAAGAGGAAGGCTATAAAAGAACAGAGTATCTTAGCCAAATTTTAATCATATTTCAGTCAAAACTGAATGATTATGTAAATTTTGATCGATAAGTACAAGAAAAGTTATAGTGAACAATGGCCAATATAATTAGTAATGCATTCCAAAATTGCAAAAGTCCTTTGAGATAAGCAAATGGAAAAGAAAATTTTGACCATTCCTGAAAAAAATCGATTGTTTTGGCAACACGAAACAGTCTCTTAAGATATATCTGGTACCTTTTAATTAAAACAAAACATCAAGAATTTATGCCGAGTCAAAACATCGCTGTTTTCCAGAATCTCAAATTCCTGATCTCCCGTTCTTCCAAAACAAAGTTCAGCCCGGAAAAACTTTTTCACCGTTCATTAAATCCAGCAACTGTAACTCGAGGATAAAACTAAGAATAAAAAAATAAAAAAGAGAAATAAAAATCTCAATTTGACAGTCACAGATTGCAAAAATGAATGAAATTCCACCCGAGGTGCCATTTCACAGGAAAAGAATTTTTCTTTTTCTTTTTTAAAGTATCAAAGACAAAAAGGACTCCGGATATATATTTCAAAACATCCTACCGACGAACAAAAAGTTTTCATCAATCGGCCCTTCGTTAAATCTACAGGGCTGAAACCAGCTTTCTACTTTTCTTAATCGGCTAAAAATCTAAATAAACAAAAACAAAAAAAAACTGGGGGAAAGAGAAGATATTAATCGCTATCCGAGACGAAAGAGAAGACTATCGCTTAAAATCTTTCTTCGAAAAGAACGATCGCACAGTCTTCTAAATAAAAGGCTACAGTTGCTTCTTCTTCAAGAGTTGGTTAATACCTGCAGGACATGGAGCTTCGTGTTTGGTGGGGGAAGGGCGGCAAGAAGCATCTAATCTAGAGAGCTTCCTTCCAGAGAAAAACATAATTGTGAAGGAAGGAAGAGAGTTAAAGAGAAGGGAGATAAAATGAGTATTAAACTTCTAGGGATTTGTTTTCTTGTTCTCCGATTTACTCATTTTTTCCCCTCTATTTATTTGTAAGGCTGGAGGAAGAAAATGCAAGTTGGAAGATGAGCGAAGCCGTTTAAAGCTTGATTGAAACTTTCGAATTTTCTCGGGTGTTTGAGGAGAGGAGTTATGTTTAAAATCGGGGGGGGGGGGAGTTTTCAAGCAGAGAGAGTCGCGAGTTTAATTTAGTTTTTTAAGTTTCTCTCCAATCCGATTCGATAAACGAGGGTAGAAAGGGGTAGGGGGTAATTTAGAACAGTAAAGAAGGAACGGTGCTATTACCAAATGAATTATAAGGAATGCTTTGCATGGGGAAAAAGTTCCCTTCGTCAAAATAGTTTATTCAAAAATAGTATTTTTTATTACTGTTAAATTTTCAGGTCAATGCAACTTTACTAATAAAGTCTCAATTATTTTTAGATGTTAATTTTATTAGTAAACTTTCAAACTGAAGTGAACACATTCTATAACACCTAAACATTCATAATTAAAATTTAAAAACGCTGCTACGCATAGCAAGATACATGAATATAGTAAAGTAGTCGACAAATAAGAGGCTCGAAAAGAGTTTCTTTGAAATTTGCCAAGATCGTCAGAAAAAAACAAATACAGATAATATTACCTATGTACTCCAATAATATTATCTATTATAATAATATTATCAGTTAATTTTTTATAGTGTACTATGTATTTTAATAACATTATCTATTATAATAATATTATCTATAATTTTTAGATGTTAACTTTATTAGTAAACTTTCAAACTGAAGTAAGCACCATTCTTTGACACCAAAATATTCATGGTTAAAACTTAACAACACTGTACGCATAACAAGATATATAGATATAGTACAGGAATCGATAAATAGCAGCCCGAAAACAGTTTCTTTACAACTTGCTAAGACCGTCAGAAAAAACCAAATAGACAGATAATGTTATCTATGTATTTTTATTTATCAAATGCTTGGTCATTGAATCACCAATACTTTTTTACAATACAAGTTTAAATTCTTAAGTGCAGAGCACGCGTCCAAATAAAAAGCGTCCATGATTTGCCCAAATTAACATGAAATACATAAAGGTGAAACAGTTAAATTAAACGAAACAAATGAGCACAAAGATAGTCATGTCCAGTCAAAGCCTAAATTCAGCCAAAGCAGTAGCACGAGGAGAGTCTGAGGCACAGTCAGGTTTTAACAGCACCGTGCTTCTTTTTACCAAGAGGTCCGCCAACTCATTTCCCTGAAGACCACAATGGGACAGCACACACTGGAAAGCAAGCAACCTTTGTCTGAATTCTGTTCAGTAACTTTTTGCAGCTCTAGACTCGGGAACTATGTTTGTCTAGGTTATTTGCCCGGGCCTAAAGGGTAGAACTTGAATCCGAAAGAATTACATTCTCTCTATGTTAGGGCCAACATATATTTGTAAGCAAAGATTTCCATGCATGCAGATCAACAAGAGTAAATATAGCTACAAGTTGGCTGGCATTAACTTGTAATTTCAACAAGCAATCTCACTCCTGATGGGAAAAAATGTAGAAAAATGTGTGATAGGGTTAATTTGTCTCATTAAACTAATTCTAAAATTAAATATGCTTGAACTTATAGATATTAAATTAGCACAGTAAATAAATTGAATAAAACTGCCACTATTTTATTTAACTTAGATTCAGTGATTTTTATGGCACAATTTATACTTTTTCTTAAGGAGCAAAATTGACTACAGAATACAATCCTTTTAAAAAGGTGCGGCAATACGGTATTCTCAGCCTCCACTTTGTGGCTGGCCCTCTAGCCAAAATAATTGTCCATCTCTGTTACAGAAGGATTTTATTAATGTAAACCCTGACTTTTGGTGATCATATTCAACGAATATAATGTTAACCTAACTGCACTCTTGATATAATACGATCAACTAAAGTTCACCTGAAAATTGGCAAGATATTTAAAAATGAAATACTTGTATTCAATTAATGAAAACTCCGATAAGAAGAATACTGATGATGAATTATTCCATTATAAATCAGACACATTAGAAAAATAATTCTTAGATTTGATTCGTTACAAAAAACATTCCTTTTAGGTATTCTGAACTGAAGTAAACTCAGTGGTGCAACAGCCCATGAGGACCAAGGCCTACTGAGCCTATCTCAGTTTACACGATCTTAGGCGCTGGGGTGCATGTGAATATGTTTCGGTCAAGTGGTCAGTCTGACGCGTAACCCCCAGTGTTCAGTTCCCAAGCAAGCTTGGCACTCAATAATCGACCCACTATATATAAAGTATTCATGTTTAATAAATATATTACCGAAAATAGAAATGCAGTTGAATAATTTCAGTAACCAGAAAAATTAAACTTTTCAATGATTGTCTACGTTAATTATATTTAAATTAACTTTTACGATCAAATTAATGTATTCATTTAAAATTCATTTATTCTACAATAAAAGGTATACGTAAAAATTGAAATTGTACCTTAAAAGAACACATTATCTGGCTAATTCACATCAGTTTTTTTTTAAAATTTAAATTTATATTTATACAAGCAAAACATACAAGCAGTAATACAGATATAACATACAAGCATTTAAAAAAAAGGCTAATAATTTTCTTCTTCTTTTAATCACACAACAGCCCTGGGTGGGCCAAGACCTTCCCAAGAACCATTCTGACCTACACTTAGCAACAGTTATATAAATAGTTACTCTTAAAACTTCAAATCATCCTCCCCACAATCAATAGTTCAGGTTCCAATAGGTTTGTAGTTGAAAATTCTGAACGTCAAGGATCAGGGGTCCATATGGTAGATGTGGCCTGCAAACCTCAAACGACCAATCTTAATGGATTTAATAACATCTGCTTCCTTAAATAGCTTGTATAATTCAAAATTATGTCGTTGTCTCCACAATCCATTCTCATTCACAGCACTAAAGATATATCTAAGAACTTCTCGTTCAAAGATGTCAGTCCAAGTCCGAGTTTCAGACCCATAAGTAAGTACGGGTCTTTTGATTGATTTTTAAAGAATAATTTTCGTACTTTTAATTAGTTTTGACTTTAAGAAAGCTCTTAGACCATGAAGACAGCGATTAGCAGGAATACCTAAAAATTTTCATTTAAGTAAAATTTGACCTTTTTTCCAAGATGAAAAGAAAACGTTACTATTATTTAAAATTTACTACATACGCCTCAAGATGACGCGTTTAGCATAAATGATTGGAGAAAACCAATAACTTAATAATAATCAATCTGAAGTTAATAAATATTTGATCATTTTGAATCCCACGCAAACCACAATATTTTCGCGCAGCAAGTTAAAACTATAATCCACTTAAACAACCTCACAAACAAGTCGGCACGAAATAAATTAATAATAATTCAGAATTAAAATTGACTTTCATTTCATTCCACACGGTTTATCTTTCATAATTTTAATAATATTGTCAAAAGGATTTCGCAGTCTATCACAACATAGGATGCCAGCTCTCTAAAACTACCGGAATAAAATCAACAAGAGTAACAGGACGAGCAAATTAACGAATTCACCGCAAAATGCATACATAATAACCACTCACCCAGCAAAAAGAGATCTTCCGAACTCCAATAGCATAACAGCCCAAGGCCAGCCGGGGCTCTCCAGTGGCTGAGCAAACACACCTGAGCCCCGGCACCGTAAGGTACCGTTTGTGTCAACAGAACCAGCAGTAGCTAGAGGCCTATCCTAACATTGGTGGATCAGGTAATTCCTACTGTTCCATCCACGGCTACTGCTGGCTGAGCCGTGTAAGTTGGAAGGTAGGTAGGGTTGGAATAAGAGTCTTTTTTCCCCTCTTCTCTTCTGGGTACATGCACATTTGCCGTATTTCTGTTAGGGTTTCTTTCTTTCCTTCGTAATTCTCAGGGGTCTTTGGGGGGAAACGTTGGTAAATATTACATCTCGGTTTGTCTTATTCTTCATTGCCATCTTTGTTCAGAAATATTTTACTTTTCGCGGTCAAACTTGATGTATTATAAAAAAGAACCACAAAGATTTTTCCGAGGAGGAGACTCGAGATTATTTATATTTGTTCAGTCAAAAAGATTCAGCAGTTGAGATATTTGACTATATTTTCCGACACAGAATTGGCAGTGAAAAAAATATTTTAAAGAAACGATGTGTATTTAATTTACCGAAAATTGAAACCTTAAGATTTCGTTTTATTTTTCCCTCGAGAAGCAATATTTCTTTTTCTTGACATAATTATCAAATTACATTCTTGCTTATCCAATTATAGACGTAATTTGAAAAGGATCTTCGTAAATTTAGAATAGAGATCGGCAACCTATGGCACGCGTGCCACGTTTGGCACACGGTACAATTCTCAGAGACTCAAAATACAACTCTGCACCATTCTACAAATTTGTCCATTTTTGAGTGGATGGAAGTTGATAATTTTGAAATGGAGCTTGTTGAACTAACAACTTCAGAATTATGAAAATAAACATTCACGAAATACGAAAAAATCTGAAAGATAACTAAGGATAAATTAACAGCTTTTTTTAAATTATAGGATATCATCAGTGGCGCACACAAGGGGGGAGTCCAGACACCCCTCCAAAACCCTTGAGAGTTTTTCGATTGATGATAATCCTATATATATAACGTAAAATTTAATTAGTACTTGTAATTAACAATTTATTTTATTAATTAATGATAATTATTAATTCAATAAATCATTTTTTACTGTTTTTTGTTAACAAAATCGACAAAGTAAGAAGAATCAATTGGTGTTGTCTTGAAGTATGATACGAGTTGGGGGGACTTTCGACCACGGACTCCCCCCCCCCATGAAAACTTTTTGTGTGCGCTACTGGATATCATTGATGGAGAAATTGAATTGTTTGAAGAAAGAAAATTGAAAGTACTCTTCTTTCCCTTTTATCTATATGAACAAATCTTTTCTCATATGAAAAATATTTTGAATCCGCAAAGAAGTTTCTTAACAACTGAATGTTCAGAATCGTGTCAAATTGAAAGTCACACATTATAACCCTTGGTATTGTGATAGGAAGAATAGAGTAGGGAAAAGACAAGGTTCGCATTAAAATATATATTTTTTATTTAAATTAAATTGAAGGGAAATACTTACATTTATGCTGTTTATTTCTTATTTTAATAAATGTGTTTATATAAAAGAGATACATCATTAATAATAAACAACAGTTTTAATTTATTTATGTTGAAGGAATAATTATATATTATGTTGTTTATTTTTATAATAATAATCATCTTTTAAATTATGCAAAATAATTTATAATAAAACAGTAAATCTATATTCTCGACTTTTATTCCCTAACTCTGCATGCTTCATCGCGGGAATCAAGCTGTTTCAAATATTTCCTACAGTGTGGCGTGAGTGAGTGAATATTAACGTCCCACTGTTCAGCTACACGAGGGCTTTTGGGGACGGTCCGCGTAATTTTGAACCATGGTCAAGTGACGCGGACCTACAGTGTGGCCCCCTGAAACATATTGGTGGATTCGTTTGGCACACCACAGTTATGTTGCCGATCCCTGATCTAGAGCATCACAGTACTTACAAAGTAACTTACACAGTAAAGTGTTTTCAAATCTACAAACCAGAAATCAAATAATTTAAATTATTCCGTTTGTGTTGTTGGAATTCGAAATTTAAGCCATCAAAAGAATCAAAATAAAATTATTTTTTTAAACAAGTAACATAAAAAAAAATTTAAGTCAATTCCTACTTAGATCAACAAAAAAAAAACCTTATTTTAGTTTCTTTTTTATTAAATAGTTACAATTAATATAAATATGAATATACATATGAAAGAATCACAACATTAAATGGCAATTAAATTTTATTAACTGTCATTAAAATATCGTATTGTCATCCAAACCAATCGTGTATATAAAATTTCAGTTTAACTGAATGCTTTGAAACGTGAGAGGAAAAAAATATTTTAAAGTTTTGACCCAAGTCGCTAAAAATGAAGCCAACGTGGCGGTATCTGTAATTCTTTAAATAGTTCATCAATTTTAACTAATTATAATTAAATTATCGTATTGTTACCCAAAACAATAGTGCATAGAAAATTTCACCTCAAATGAGGGTTTTAAGATGTGAGATAAAAACCGTTTTAAGTTTTGACGCAAGTCGCCAAAAATGCTGCCAACGTGACTGTATTTGTAATTCTTTAAATAATTAATTTTAATCAATTAATTTTTATTAATTTTAATTAAATTACTGTATTGCCATCCAAAATAATAGTGTATATAAAATTTCAGCTCGAATGAGTGCTTAAAATGCATTTTATTAACGATTGAAAATTTGAACAAGATAAATATATAAATATATAGAGAGTGGGAACTAATAGTAGGAATTGAAAAAAAACAGGCGTAGGAAGTTACTAGCACCAAGAAAACCAGGATATAATTTAACGCTTTAACTGAGAAAAAGTTTTAAAAACAGCGTAAAAGCAACAGTTAGACAGCACCAAAACATATAACGGTCGAAAAGCTTTAAAGTAATCTGTCATTTTAAGTACCTGTAAAACCAACATGTGTCATTTCAATACGACAAAAAAAAGTATGCTCAACATTTTAATTTAAAAAATTACCCATGGAGTTACCCATTACGCAATGACTCTTCTTAATTATAGCAATCAATAAACCACTTAAATTACATGTAAAAAGCAAATTTTGTGAAAATTGTAAATAAATGAATGTAATTTAACATTTTAAAGTCAATCCTATAGTGCGGGGGAAACAAATTTTCCTTAAAAAAGAATATGCAGTAACATTACGAACAAAACACAATAATTCTAATACAAGGCGATATGTAAACATTGAATGTAAGCCAAGGATTATAAAAATTAAAAATTTAAAACACAAATAAACAAAAAAAATGTGATTAATTCCTTTACACAATAAGCAAATGTAATGTTCCTAAATTTTATTGATTTGTATTCAATTGTATTCAATATTTAAAAAAAAATCTTGTAAAATGAAAAAAAAAGTGTTATTAGCTTTTCTAAAAAATAAAATAACAATATTCGAGTTCAGCAAAATTACACATTACACATCTATTACTGTTATATATATATATATATATATATATATATATATATATATATATTAAGAATAATTATTGCATTTAACATTCGATATTGGCAATAAAGATCAATATTTCTTTCTAAAGAATAAGAATAAATGACAAAAATAAGGCACATACACAAAACACAACTAAGTCTAATTAAATTTAATGAAAATGTTATAATAAAAAAATAATAATAAGCATTTAACAAACTTAATACATTTGTATTTTGCAAAACTAAACGGCAATATTAAACTGTAAATTTGAATTATAATAAGCTTTCACTGAAAAATCATTTTTAATAAATCAATAAAGTACTACAAAAAATTAAATTTTATGCCCATAAATTTTAAATGTCACCATTTCTTTTTCTCTGACTTTAAAATTTCTCGGTTTACTACTTTATACAAAGAAAGTTCCAGATAGGCTTTATATAATACTCATGAATTCTTAGATTGTATACTTTAAAATCCTTTAACGTTTTAATGAACTTTCAATGCAAATTGGAAAATTTCTTTTCAGTAGCTTTTTGAGCAAGGTTTTCGCTAATTATTGTTAAGCAAAAAGACATAACACAAAATCCTATTAATTACCTATATTCCCTTTTGATTAAATTGATGACAATTTTTTTCTTAAATTCCAACCTTTAATTGCAGTAAGTACATAAATTAATACTTTAATTTAAAAAAAACTGATACTATTCAGCAATTTCTATCAGATTAATTTAAAAGCTCTATTATATTCGAATGAATTATTCTTATTCTATTAGAATTCAAAAGCAAATTATTTCATCAAAATAGTAATAAATTTATAGATAACAAGTTCTATCAGTCTTCTTAAGGTATCCGACTACCCTAAAAATGTGAATTTTGCCAAAAATTGACAATTTTTTTTAATGATTTCTTTTATAGGCAATCCTATAAACTTTATAAAAATACCAAGTTTATTATTTTCAGTTCACTAGAACAAAAACTACAAGTGTTTTAATAAAAGCAAGTGCTACAACTCTAAATATCACATTTTAAAATGTGTTTTACTCAAAATGAGTGTGTGTGTGTTTAGAAAATACTCAAACGGGGCCAGCGATTGCTCAAAAAGTTTTCAAAATAATTAAATCAAATTTCTTGTGTATGTTTTGTATAATAGTAGAAATGTTTTAACCTTCAGATTTATCAATCACTGTTTTATCAAAATTTACAGTCCCTTATGTGAATATAATCACTGTTTTTTTTTAAGCAATTTAATATAATAAACTAAGATAAAGTACTCTAGTTTTTGTAAAAATTAAAATATCTCTTATCCTGAAGGTCATTTCAAAAATGAATAACCTAGAAACACACAGAATTGAAAAATTAAAAATCTGTTCATAAACGTTTGGTACAGAATGGGCCGCGTTTATGTTATTTTTTGTCAATTTTGACCCATTTTTTCCCCATTTTAGTAACAATAATTTCTTTTTTCTGTTCTAAATTTCAGCATATTTTTCTTAAAATGTATTAAAGAAATCTAAAAACAACAAAAAATCCCCATACCTCCATTTTTTTTTTTAAAGTTATCGCAAGGAATACCTTAAAGTAATTTATTTTCATAGATTTTTTTTTCAAATATTCAAAATATTTCGGAAAGAAAATGTTTATTCATTAAAGCAGATTAATTCTCTACGCTTGGAGATCCTTAACAAAGAACTGATTATGAGGAACATTGTAATTATGCATTTTAAAAAGTTCAAAATAAAATCTTTTAGAAAAAGGGGGGGGGGCGAAGGAAAACGTATCGATTATTGGAATAAATTCAAACAACAATAACTTTGATTGGATAAAATTTATCAACGGAAACATCAACCATCAAAAGAGAATACGTTAATATCGTAGACTTCGAATATTAACGTATACACACACTAAAAGTCTTTGAATAACACCAAATACCTAAGATAACAACAAAGTATTATAGCAACAAATGACATAAACAAGCCGAAATTTTTCATCCCTTAGCCGTCCAGATCTTTACAAAAGGAATCAAACGTTTTCCGATTCCGCTAAAATTGCTCGTGGCAAAGATATCCGGAATCTATTGTGTGAAAGGTACCCAGTCAAGGCAATTAAAGCGGGTGTCGGAAAAAGCAACAGTGGATGTTGTAAATGGCAGATAGCGTACCTTGGGCGCTGGGCCTCGGGACGGGAGTTGAAGAAGATCTCCATGGAAACGGGAGGCAGGTGCGACGTGCAAGGTGATGTCATCTCCAGGAGCGTTAACGTTGTTATGGCTAATTCTGCCGCCTCGCACCTACCTTCTCGCGCTGATGCCATACTTACACTTACGCCACTCCGTTTTCGTTCTCTCGCGCCGTGGTAGGGATTTTCCACAATCCTTCCTGGCGGTTAAAGGTAAACCAGCGTGGGGACTACTAAATTCGGTTTTCTCTACGAAAAGATCATGGGATGGAATGAGCGTGTTCCAAAAAAAAAAATTTTATATTCGTATTCGGAGGTTTCTTTGAATAGATGCTAGAAGAATGAAACTTTTTAAATAATTTGTAACAGTTTCAGAACAACTTAGCTTCCAGCAAAAGGGAACTTATATCACAGCACGCAAAATGTGGACGATAAATACGATTATTTTTCCCTTTAAAAAGTGTTTAATTTTCCCCTGCATATTAAAATATTACGAACAGGGTTTTAGTGAAGTATTTGAATGAAAGCTATGTTTCGATGAGTGAATATGCAAATAACTATAACTGAATATAGCAATAGTGAAATGAAATAACAATTTTTAAGAAAGTAATTAAAATGCCATTTTAAAAATATCATATCACATCACATCACAAAACTCGAGAAATCTATATAATATTATTAATTATTGAGAATTCGGAAGAATTACTACTTGAAATAAGAATTTTTTATGTTTCAAATAGCATTGGATAAAAAAGTATGAGTGCTTGTGTGCATACTAATATAAGTACAAAAAAAACCCCACAAAATTCCAATTAACCTGGAATTATGACTTTCGTAGAAATGGTGGGAGAACAAATTTTTCATCATTTGCTTATTAATTTTTCATTGTTGGATAAAAAATAAATAAAATCTGAAAAAAATTTATTTCAAACTCTTTTAAAAAGAGATATACCTATAAGCCACTAATTTAATAAAGGAAGAAATAATTTAAGAAGAAAGTTATTACATTTAGTTTTGAAATTCTCAGGATGTTCTGACAAACAGATATGTGGATATGAGACAAGATGGAATATAATTACTGACTATTGAATAGAAAATTTTATTATGACTATGGTACAGCTTTTAACAGAAACTTATTCTTTTTTTTTTTTACCTTTGACGACATAGTTCCTAAATACAACCAGCACAAAGTTTGTAAATCCTTGTACACTGGATGAAAAGAACGAATTATTCATTATTTCTTTGGTCACTCAAAAACTCAATTTGTGTTGATTGTGTTTCAACCCAATCAGTTCATGTACCTCACAGCTTTATACCAATTCCTGCTTTTTATAGAAACTTACTTTTTTAAAAAACACATATTTGTTAACAATAATAAAGCCCAAAGGTAAACAAAATGCAGTGGATTAAAAAATACACATTTATTTTATTTTGAGATATTTTCTACTTGTACATCTTTAACCATTTATGAAATATGAAATCATACCTGTATTTTACAAATACAAGTAAGTCTAATGTAAACTTTGAGTTTAATAGAAAACATGTGAATGCATTTATCATGCGTCGACCATCATGAGTTTAATCCATTACTTTTTTTTAATATAAAAATTACATTAAATTAATGTTTGTGGTTTGAAATATATTTCTTGTAGTACAAAATCGACCCATTTTAATATTTCCTGTTGTTCTTCTTTTCAATGGCTCAACAGCCACGAGTGGCTCTTCGCCTTCTCAAACATTTTTCTCCACAACTCCCTTTTTAACCCTTTTATAAGCTTCACTTGTATGTAACGGAAACTTTGAACTCAATTTTTACCCATTTTAAAAGGTCAGATTCATTCGAAATTTAGCTCACTTTTCCAGGACCGATGACAATACAATAATTTAATAATTTTGTTCCCTTGTCCTGATCAGGATCATCAGGATTAACGATTTCCTATTTTCAGATCCCATCCTGCATCTGGCGACTAATTTCAAATCCCATTTCCAGATTTGGCGACTAAAAGATTAAGAAACAACTTAGTTTGATTAACTATAAAAGGGTGTTTTTTAGTTTTTTTTAAAAAACTATAATTTATTTTGACTATGGTTTTCCAATTAGTCACTCTTAGGTTAGTGAAATTCCTTTCTAGACAGTCAACCCATCTGAAGTTGGGTCGAACCCTAGTTATTGTTCTAGTGGGTTTTGCCAGAAAACACATTTTCCCTTCTTTATATAACAATAACATTAATTTAATGTTCTCGGTTTGAAGTATATTTCTTGTAATACGAAATCGGTTTATTTTAATGTTTCCGGTTCTGAATAAAATTATTTACTAAAATTACACTTTAACAGTACTACACACCTTACAACAACCATACTCTATGACGAAATATTAATTCAACGAAATTATGAATGAATTTATTGATAAATTTAAATTTAGTCAAAGTAATGCATTCTTATCTCAAGCATGCTGAAGTACATTTATACGGAAATAAAACAGAACAAACCAGCCATTAGATGTGACACTGAAAGCGACCGATATGCCACCCATTTCATCCAACCCACCGATCCACCAAAGAGCCTCTTCCCCTTTCACCCCTCTACCCTTGTCCCAGGTGTCCCAGCTCCTTTGGATAGCAGGTCCGGCGTGGCAATAGCCGCCAGTGTTGATATCGAAAAGGAATTAGTTAGATGGCCTGTAGTACGTGAGGGCTGGCCCAAGACGTATCCCTAGAGTGCAAGCAAAAGTCAAGGGCTAATTGAAGAGAGACTGTTAGCGAACCCCAAACAATTGTCTTCCCTTTAGCACGAGGAATAAATCAGGGCTCTTTAATCTTGGGGGCATCGCGGCACGTCCAGGAAGCGTGGGGCTATGTGATTTTTATGAAGTGACCGGGGTTAGGCACGCTCAAATGGATGCGAAAGGGTTCCATAAAGTGATGAAAGCACATTTATCGCTTTCGGGTGACGTTAAATAAAAATGACATTTTTGGTCAAGTGGTTTCGTATGAGATATGTAAGAATTTATTTCAGAAAAGCGAGAGAAAAGAAGCTGAATTTGACTTAGGGTTTAATCGTATCAGCGCGATGCTAGTATTAATCAATAAGTAATTTCCAAGACTTTTGTTGACGAAAAAATCCATGCAAGTGTTTTGTGTTATTTAAATTATTTTTAAGTGTTTCTCAATATTTTGTAAATTAAAAGAAATTAATGATTAATTTTTGATAATTCATTAGCTGAACAGTGCGACGTTAATATTCACTAACTCACTCACTTGATAGTTCATTAATACCGCAATTAAATATCTATAAACAGTCAACGAATAAGGAAGAACTTATAATAATTTTTTTAAAAAAACAGAAAATATAAAATACGTTAACAAAAAAAATTACTCTAATAATAGGAATTATAGGGAATGTAACTGTAAGTTATATTGTAGCACAAAGCTCTGCAAAGTCTTCAATCAAATTATTCTTCAATCAATAATACCTGTTATTTTTTTCGACACATATTTAAATTTTTAACACCCTTTTATAAGCTTCACTTGTATGTAACGGCATCTTTGAACTCCATTTTTATCCATTTTAAAAGGTCAGATTAATTCGAAATTTTGTTCACTTGTCCAGGACCGATTACAATACAATAATTTAATAATTTTGTTCCATTGTCCAGATCAGGATCATTAGGATTAACGATTTTCCATTTTCAGATCCCCTCCCGCATATGGCGACTCATTTCAGATCCCCATTTCCTAATTCCAGATTTAGCGACTAAAAGATTAAGTTATAACTTAGTTCGATTAACTATAAAAGTGTGTTTTTCAGTATTTTTAAAATATAATTTATTATATTAACATTATTATTATGAAATAAAAAACTATTTTTTTTTCTAATTTCATCTACAAATAGAAATTAATCGTTTTATTTCAATTGATCAACCCATAGCAAGAGAGAGAGAGAAAAAAAAGAGTTATCAAGCAAAGATCAAGTTGCGATTTTCCAGTTCTTGAAGCATCAAAAGAAAAACGAAAAGTTGCTAAATGATGCCATTGCAGTAGCTGCAAAACATTTTAAGCGCAACACACTATATCAAGAATTTGGAAATGTGTTTAAATAATTGTCAAGAATAATCTTATTCTACTGTTGATTCATGTGGGGGGGGGGCCTGTAAACGTGAATGCAAAGATTATGCAGAAAAACTTGGATAAGACTTAAATACATTCCTCTTAATAGAAGCCATAAGAGCAGAAGCTCACGTCTCATTGAAGCCCAAATCTACACTATACCAAATTTTGAAAAAAGGGAAATCCACAAAACGAGTTTCAAGCATCATCAAACCATTTCTTATAGATAAAAATATCGTATATAGCTTCACAGCAAAGGAATTCTACTTACAAGTATAAAATGCAGCAACAAAATAATTGAAAAATTCATAAAACATGTGAACAATCAAGAAAAAATTCGAAGTAATATTTTTAATTTCCTGTTCAATTTAATCCAGATTTTTTAAAGATAAATATGCTTTCAATATTGGTTATCTTTTACTCCTATTTTTGAGGGACAGACAAGGTGTACATTTAGAAAATTCCTAAGAATTATTTTTTAATACTTAAATATAAGTGCTGTAAAATATTTACTTAAATTTTTAAGAAAACAGATGAGTATGTAAAGTATTACTGAATGCAATTTTGGAACCTTTTAATATGTAAATTTGTTCAACCTAATTCTCGTAGGGTAATTATCATTTTTAATCATTATACAATAAATTGTTTTCCAAAATATATATATTCTAAATCAGTATAAAATTGAAAAAAATTTAACAGCTACTTTATTTGGTGAAGGGGACTTATATTATTTTTATATATTTGATCCCTATATTAAATATAGTTCACGTTTTCAGATCATAAAAAAAGAAAAAGAAATTTACAGATTTTAAAGTTACTAAACTACAGTTTTTTTAAAAAAAAGATCGTTTTTTTTCCGCACAATAAAAAGTTTTTTTTAAAAAAAACTTACTTTAAAAGTTATATTAATTATGCACCATAAAGTCGTACTCATACGAATTATCCAATAAATTAATACTTAAAATTGATAGTAAAAAATAAGCTATTTCGAACTTAAAATTCAGTCAACTCCGAACACGCTTCGAAATTTCTAATACAAGATGAAAAATTATTGAATTCAACCCAACTTAAATATTTTCTATTTAAGTTGAAAGCATTGTAATAGTAATCTAATAACTTTTCATCGCATAAATCATTTCGTTTCTCTTTAATCACGATATTTTAAAACCATATCTTTTCCTAAAACATTTTATGTGTGTGAATAAACTTCTATATTATAATAAATTTTCTCAACCAAAACAAAAGAAAAAATATTCAAACAGCCTAGAGACATTTCCTAAAAGTGAGAAATAATTTTAAACGCTAATTCTTTTACTTTGCTATGAAAATAAAATCAATGAAAATTTGGCATACAAATTTAATCGGCTTAAAATAGGAAAATAAATTTTTTTGAAATAAAACAGTTTATACGAAGATTATAACGCAATAAAGAAATCTTCTTTTACGAGTGTTTATTTTTTTCCAATTACTAATAACTTAAGAACTATTCTCTTCGGCTTGATATTAAAAGAAAATATTTATTTTTGAATAATGAAAAAAAAAGTGAGAAAATCGGTTTTTAAAAAAATAAAAATTCAGTTTTTTTTTGTTAAAAATAAACTTTATTACTTCCGAACAATAAATTTCAGAAATAGAGTATACACAGAATCTACGGTAACAAGAAGAATTTATCTATATTACAGATTCAGCAAGAAATCTCGTCCATTTTTCCATATATAAACAACTTTTCAACAACAACAACAAAAAAACAAATAACAACTAATAAAGAAAAATTTAATTTTTAACAAGAAAATTATCAGACAGTTTTTCTTTTTCTTTTTGCTTGTTATTAACGAGTATAGTAATTTACTATGAAACTTAAACAATGCATGTTTAAAAAATTGTGCACTTTCATAAATCGAAAAAAAATAAAAGAAGGGGAGGGGGAGAAAAAAAGAAGAGCCAGCAATTTGTCTTCTTTCCCCCTTCCTTCGGCTTCTTATGATCCTTCTTATGATTCCTGGGAAACATGACTAGGTACTACCTCAACAAAATGCGAAAATGTGGATCTCAAACTTAACACGGTTTGAGTACGAACATTTACGAAACACAAACAGAAAATATTGAATACATTTTCAAAGGCCGTGGTAACCTAGTGTTTATGAACACGAACTCAAGGTCGTAGTGTGAAGGGTTCGAGTCCTGGTGACCTTGAAGTACCTCCATGTAAAGGAGGATAATGCACGTTAATCTGTCACACTCTAAGTTCTAAAGTTTGCAAGGTGTGGTAGTTAGGAGAGGGAGGATGTCACCTCAGGGGTCGTCCTCGTCGCTTGACCGAGGCTCAAAATTTCCAGGTCCGTAACCGATAGCCCTAGTGTTGCTTTAAAGTGTGACATTAATATGACTACCTTCTTTTTCTTCCCTGGCTCAACAGCCCTGTGTGGGCCTTGGCCTTCTCCAGGCATCCCTACTTTTGGCAACTGTTTTCCAATTTTTGACCTTTAAAATGTTTAGTTCTTTTTCAACACAGTCAATCCATCTTAATGGGTGAGTGAGTGATTTTGGGGTTTATTGGCGCAAGAGCCGATTTCGGCTCTCCTGCGCCAAACATTTGTTTTAATATCTGTGGTCTAGACGGGAAGAGAAAGAAAGAATGAATTGAATTACAAGAAAGAGGGTGGAAAATAGAGAAGGATCACTAGGGTACCCCGGGTTCGTGAAGCCCGTGTTTACCAAAGACAGTAAACCCCGTGGGAAAAGGAAAAGATCACTAGGGCACCTCGGGATTGTGATACCCGTACTCACCTAAAGAAGGTGAGCCCCCTGAGGGGCCATCTTAAAGGGAGTCTGCCCCGAGATCTAAATTTAACTTTCACTCAGTCAAAAAATCTCCACCTCTAATTAGATTTTTTTGACTGAGTGAAAAAATCTAATCAGGGCTGATAAAACACATCTGTAAATAAAGTAACTAAATTTTTAGGCTAATTTTCATTTAATGACATTGACATATCCTAAAATCTATTGCTAATTTATTGATTTATGAACGAAACAATCAATGGTGATTTAAAATGCTTGCAAGATTCCTGTGAATAATTCCTTACGCAAGGCATAAAAACCATTATGGCGTTCAAAACCAAATGCCCTAAAAACGCACCATTCAACCAAAGTGAACTTCGAAAAGCCTCAATTTAGAGCGAATAGGATCTAAATAAGCTCTCATGCATAACATGCTAAAAGCGAACATTTATGCTATGCCCTTTTCGAATGCATACAACTCTGGAAACTTTTAAAGCTTTAAAATCCGCGGCACGGGATAAGTGTAATGCTGTCTTAAAATACATATCTGGAAAGAAGTCAGGAAAGGGATTCGCGTCTCCAAGAGCTCGTATGTCAGTCTGCCAATTAATTACTCTCTTACCTCTTTACGGAGCCCCCCTCTGTCATCTTATGAGGCCCCTTAAATTGGGACCGGCTTAATGACTACGAGCACTTTACGCAAAAGCCGGGTCATAACAGCAAACCAAAACTTCCGCTAGGCACCGCTTTTAAAATCTGACGAAAATTCCCCTATCTCAAAAACAACATCTCTCTTGATGGATGAAGTTTACGCCTCCTTTGCTGCGAGAGATTTTAACTCCCGAGTATTTAAAATAGTTTAAACAGTTTTTGATTGGAGTTAATTAATGAGAGTCGTTCCAATTTCCCCTCTGGCCCCCGTGTTATTTTTTAGCATTTATTATTATTTCTTCGGTTTTTGCCCCCTTTTCATTTTTAATGGAAGATGAGTTTGCAAAAATGCGACGGCTCTCTCTCTCTCTCTCTTCCCTTCTTTCAGATTGAGATGGCGTAAAATTAGGATTAGCAGGTTCGTTGTGTCGTCGAGTTTTTGGAACGTTTAATGTCGCGGGAAAAATGTCTGACTCGTTGGCACCGCTCGTTTTGAGGGTTGGAGTTTTAAAACTCTTTCGGTATTCGGGAAAGAAGAAGGTCCCGCTACGATGTAAAAGAGGAAAAAGAATCCCTCGATGGCGAAAGTTTGAAACTATGCGCGAAATACTTAATAATTTCTTCATAATGTTCGTCCAGCGAGGCGTTGAGAAGTTTTGAATGTTCGTGTGCGCCTAACTCTTTTTTAATTGTTTTTAATGACCTGTACTTCACGATCAATTAATTAAGTTCGGTTTTTGTTGGTTGCGATTCTAAAATTTGTAAAAGTTTTGTCGTTTGACAAATGTTCGGAATTAATGAAGTTCTTCAACTACGTACTTTTCAAAAAGATGGAGTCGCTCAATAGCAAAAGAAAATAAAAGACACCCGATTTTTCAATTATAAAGCCGGGTCAACTGTCAATTTTCAAAACATGTTACAAAAATAAGTGTTGATATGAATTCGATACTTAATTATCTCAGTTATGCATTGTTCTGATTGCGGTCAGAAGGGTGGTATTTTGGGGATCAACCCCCCCCCCCTAGAGAAACAGAATTTAAATTTTTAGCATAAGGATTACACCTGCGTGTGTCCTCTTTTTTTGGAACAACCCCCAGCCCTATAAAAGAAGTATATGTACGTCACTAATTGAGGTTGTACATAATCACTTTTTGCACGTTGCAAAATTTTTACCCTTGTGTACGCCGCTGACCGCCATTGATTGGCCATTTCCTTCATAGGGGTCAGCGGCATACAAACAAGGGGTTTGGAAGTTCATACCCCTGACATAGAGCAACAGACAGATTTTTAATTTTTAGCATAAAGATTGCACCTACTCGTTGCATCTAGGTCTTTTTAGAATATAACCTCTCCTCAGCTGTATAAACAAAGTACATGTACGCCGCTGATTGTGCTTGTGTATAATTATTTTTTAAACATTGCTCTAATAGCTACCTTTGTTTACGCCATTGACTGCATTGTTCCGATTTCGGTCAATGACGTACAGAAAGATTTGAGAGAGCAAACCCCTTCCATAGAACAAGAGATTTTTAATTTTTAACATAAAGATTACTGTTACAATTCCTTAATCCTTTATTCCGTTAGTTAGTTAGGACGATTTTTTATCCATTAAATTTTTATATAACCCAATGATTTAGTCCATTCTCTTTTAGGCATTTTGATTTATTGGACGACACACATATGTTTACAGCACAAAGTACATTACAACTCTGACTCTACAAGCTAAACAATGTATATCTCTCGGATGACTTGCAGCGCCATCTATTCATTTAACATTTGATAACCAAAAATTACATCTGTGTGCTTTTCCAACGTTTCTTTTAAAATGTAACCCCTTTTTTGAAAAAAGTCTGTGTTGCCACTTATTGCAATTGTATACAATAACTTTTTAAGCAGTAGGCATTACCGAGTGCAGTATATTTGCTGGTGTGAACTTATAAACTTAACAAGGAAACAGGCAAAATCCTTTTCTCACTCCAATACTTACTCCTTCACAGAAAATAAAAATCAATGGAAAGAGCTACAAATATTTTAAAAATAGATAAACGAGGAACATAGTAAAGAACAAAAAGCTTATTTTTCTAAAATTATTCATTTTTAAGATTAGTTGCGAAAAATCAAAACTAACTAGTAAACAATTTTAAAATTAAATTAATTATGTAAAATGTCAATTGTAATAGTAAAGTCGAATTATTAATTCAATGTTTCGAAATTTTTAAATATAATATATCAAAGTTTAAAATGGTTTTTACAGTATTCATTTTAAATACGTAACACAAATTTTAATATACACACAAACAGCCGAGATATACATATTAAATATTCCGATTGTAAGCTGTAGAAATCTTTACGAAAATTCTAATTTTATCTGTCGGGAAGAAACTCATCACTTTCAAAAGAATCACCAGAAATCCATTATATTTACTATCACGAAGAACAAAATAAATCACATCAAAAACGAACATCCTTTTAACACTTGTTCTCAAATCAACTAACCCTTTCACTCACACCAAACAATAAAAATCCCTCTCCCACGCACTTCATTATTAGCAACAGATGTCTCAAACAGTTACAAACTTTCAAACAAATTACGAACAAAAAGCCTTCGATCACCACGTCCCCCTTCGTTTCCAAAGACCTCCAAATGCCAATTACCAGTCGAACATGGTTAGAGGGCTAGTCATTTATTAGAAAATCACTTTTTAAACTTTTTTCCGATACCAATTTTAAAAAGTCTCCGGTCGTGGATAGAGAACCGAAAACAAAACCCCTTGTTCTTCTCTAACAAGTGACACCTCATCCTCATCCTCCGCAAATAAAAGATTCCGACTCATCCCAGCCTCTTATTTTGGCAAAGAAGCGCCATTTTCGCTGAGAGAATGCGAAGAGCAAATAAAACTCCAAGTTAACTAGCCCCGAGTCCTTTTAAAAGTTTCCCCTCTGCCTAAAACTTTGCTTATTCTGATGCCTTTCATTTCGCCCTGGAGCAGAAACACAGAGAGAGACCAAAGATCTTCTGGAATATTCCCATCCGTCAAGAATGCAATTAATTATCACCTTCCTCGCAAAGATTCCAGAGGAGGAGGAGGAGGTTTGACATATCACCTGAAGACAGACAAACGGGATAGCGCAATTACCACCTTCTAGGACTCTTTTGCTTCCTTTTCCAGGAACATATCCTCCAGGAGAAGAGTTAATAATAATCTTCTCGATTTTGAAATCTCGCATTTGACGGACTGGGTGCCAAGCTCTGGCTTTGAGTCTGTCAGCGTGTTGTGGAACAACTTGTCGCCGTCGAGTTGGTTTACACCAAGTTATGGATCTGTCCGACCGCAAGAGGGGCTGTCGGCGCATCGAACACGTTTAAATGATTTGACGGGGTGCCAGGTTCTGTTTGTGAAGAGAGAAGAATGTACTTATTCATTTTTCAAACAGAATTGATTGGTTGCAACTGGCTGATATGTTTCCAGTTCAGCAATAGAAGATTTGCGTGAAAAAATTAGTAAAAGAAACAAGTAATATATATATATATATATATATATATATATATATATATATAAATTAAGTCAACTTTTACTTTGAATGGATGAATAGAAAGTATTTTATTAACGATTGAAAATTTGAAAGGTATATATATAGGGAGAGAGTAAGCTAATAGTGGGAATTGAAAAAAAACTAATGATCATACGTAAGTATTAATGTAATATTACGAATTTCAGAAGAGTCTGAATTATGTGACTGACACGAAAGAAGAAAATATATACAATCATGACAACATATACTTATTTATATATCTATTTACTATATATTTTATTCAATGCGTGAGTTATATTAATGTTGCACTACAAAGCAACAAGAGAAAGAACAATATACATATATACAATCATTTTAACATACTTTTATTTATTATATATATTTTGTTCAGAGCGTGCGTTATATTAATGCGGCACAATAAAGCAACACAAGGGCTACTTGCGCTGGATCTCATACTTTTGAGCTTCGGTCAAGTGACGAAAACGACACCTGAACTGGCATCCCTCTCTTCTAACTATCACATCACGCCAACAGGACTTTGAACTCAGTAGATTTGACATGCTTCAGCCCCATCAACACGGTGTGTCTTTAGTGCCATCAGGACTCGAATCAGCGACATGCCAGCTATACGAGTTCGTGACCATAACCACAAGGCTACAGCGGCCACAATAGCAAAGAGGAAATGGCAAGAAAGAGTAAAATGTATAAATCATAACATCAAACATATATATATAAATATATATATATATATACATTTAAAATGCTGCTCAGATAATGTTAGTTTCATAATACAATAACAGTTTCAACAATAAAAAAATGATGGCAATATCTATATCAATAATTTTAAATTTTGAGGTGTTTAAACTATGTATTATATAGTTTAACTAGCCATTACCCGCCCATTTCGAAAGGTATTTCATGATGTTGTATGACTGTATATTGCTCTTAAGTCATTCATAACATAAGTTGTAACATAAACCATTCGATTGTATTCAAAAACATTCTTATAAGCCTCACCTTTTGATTTAAAAAAGGACAGGACTTGAATTTCTGTAGCGAATGTATATTTATATTTTTACGTCATATTAATCCATCCCTCCCCCATCCTTGGGACTCGATTTCTGCAAAACCTGTACTTGACAAATTTCTACACAACAAAACAAACAAGTTTGCCAAATTTAAGGTCTTCAGGTCTAAAAATTCAAAAAAGGGATTATTTTGATGTGAAATCTCTCCCCCCCCCAACCTTTTTCTTCCTTTTTTTTTAATCTTCGGAGTTTATTTCTGCAAACCTCGTTCTTAGCGAATCTCTACTCAATAAAAGAAACACGCAGGCCAAATTACAAGTCTGTAGTTCTAAAAGTACGAAAGTTTCATTATGAAGGAGTGTGAGTCGCTTTTCTCCTTTATATATATACACAGATTTATCATATAGTTTGCTTAATGCAGAAGTTTAACCTTGAAGATAACTTTTTTTTTCTAATGAGGCTGCGGATTGGTGTTTTACCATTCTCCAGGAGCAGGTATCTCTTTTTAGTGCATCACCATATGGGTGGAACACCATTCGCCACAAGTAATTTTGACGCCCAGTTTCCTCCCCAGAGGGAAGGTACCTGAGCTCTGACGATGCGAAACCGTTTTTCGAGATTTAATTTTGACGAGAGCACTCAAGCCAAACAGGCACTCTAGGTCTTTTACATGCCGCATAGTCATACGAAAGTCGATTTTCTGCGTCATGGAAATCCACCAACTTGGGGCTGGGGTCAAACCCACAGCATTAAGAAAACTTATGCGAATAAAAAATCTTTCAAATAACATTTTCACTTCGGATTGAAGGTATCATCAAATTAAAATTTTGGTTTCAGTTATGTATCGTGTGTTTTGATATCAGTGCCTAGGATTTCACCCCTTTTGCAAATTTCTGAGTCATACAGCATACCATCATTTAGATTTTTCTCTACTTTTTAACAAATTCAAACTCTTCATCAAATGCAACTTTAATGTGCCATTGTTTATGCTTAAGCCTTAATAAATGCTAATGTCATAAAGTTACAAGCCACATTGCACGAGAAAATATTTTAAAATACCTCTGCCACATCAGATCTCACACACAATATCACAGAACAGGCAAAAACAAAAAAATTTGTATTTCCTGTCAAAGTTGAACACCACCTTAACCCCCAACGGAAGGAAAGAGGGGGGGGGGGAGTGCTATAACTGTAGTGACGAAAGAGCAGCTCTCCCCCCAACACATCTCCAGCAATAAAACCCATAGACTTAATACGAATACTTGGCAAGTTGTTCCACCAGGAATGCCAAGGTTCTTCCCTGGGGGTGAGGACAGGTAATTGTGGTGCCGGGGAGGGAGGGTGTAACACGTGCGCAGAATGGGGTGTGGAGGAAAAATAGGAAAAGGAGAATGGAGAGGAATAGGAATCGAAGAATCGGAGGTAAAGGTGACGAGGGAGCGTCCATGAGACGCGACAGAGATACTCCTCATGGAAACAAGTAGAAATAATACATCAAATGTTCGATCGATTATATAGACCATAGAATTCAAGCCTGCAAATAAATCAAATTGTTCTAAATCTTATATATTCTCTATATAAGAAAAATATCGACATTAAAATTTTCTATTAACTTTGGAGATACAAGCACTTTTTAATTGCTTTCAAACTAATAAATATGACCGCAGTAGCCTAGGTCACGAATCCTGGTGCCACTATAGACGCGCCATGCATAAGGGCTGATGTACGTTAAATCTGTCGAGGGTCCAGGGTTGAAAGTCCACTATTCTCGTTATCATGCTCCAATACGCCGCTCAACATATTCTTTTGATTTCGACGATTTTCGGTAACAAAAAACAGTAAAAAATTAATAATAAATGAATAATTAGCATTAATTAATAAAATTAGTTATTAATAGCAAACGATTAATTAAATTTACGTACTATATACATAGATATAGTGTAGCGTACCATCTATGTAGTGAGAATTGAAATAACATTTGAGACGCAAAAATTATTGCTAGATAAGCATTTAAATACGTCAAATGTTATTCAAATCAGTCCGGTCACCAATGAAGTGGCGCTTATCTGTAGGATAGAACCAGTACCTTTGGATCCGAAGCCGAGTAACTTATCCACTACACAAAATGATCACGTATGCGGAGGTAGTTACTGCTTATATAGATGGTACCGCTACATAGTCAAACGAAAAAAAATCAAGGGCTTGGGGGGAGGGGTTCTGGATCCCCAGGACTCCCCCTTGTGTGCGTCACTGGTCTCAGACTTTTAAAAAAATTCATGACGACGTTTATAATAGTAATCACACACACCACCGAAGGTTAATTTTTAATAAAACAGTAATATATCTCAGTGGTGGCCACATACCTCTTCCGGGGGAAGGTAGTATATTCTAAAAAATTTGTAGACGTTGAGATGAAAAAAATTAGAAATCTGTTAGTCTACGAGGGGAAGGGGAGTTGAATGATACGATTCCCCCCCCCCATACCATAAGCCACTGAGTTATCTAATCATGAAAAACAAAGCATAGGCCATGTAATCCAGCATAGAATGCACACTTTTAACACAAAAAACAAAATAGAAATTAACGGATGACCGTTGTAAGCCGGGTATAAAAGTGATAGGTTCAAAAAAAAAAAAAGAGATAAGCATAAAAATAAAATGGAGACTTCTACACACATCTAAATATTTTTTAATTAAAAGAAATGCACATATACCTTATGAACCTAAAGGGTTGTAGCTTAGAAGTATACTATTTTTTTCAAAAACCAGGGACATTATGAAACGAACCTAATTCCCTTCTACCCATGACCCGGCTAAAGGCGTGGAAGGAAGTAAAGGATCATTCGACATGATAAATTCCAATTATTTTAGAAATCACTATAATCGACTCAAACACAACCAATTTAACACTATAACTAGGATAATCCAGTCAAGCAACAGAGGGAAGAGACGAGATTCGCGCGTTTGGGAGAATACATTTAATAACAACTTTATATAATAATGTGTTCTTCCTTAATATTACTTTACACAGAAGATAAGTACTTAATGTCCGCCTAACGACTTAAACACTTTAAACATCGACGTAATATGAAGTTGACAGTACCTGACTTTAGGCAGTCTACGAATCAATTGAAATTAACTTTCTCTTTCTGGCTATAATCTTTTACCAGGTAATCTTTACCTTGAATCTTTCTTGTCACCTCTAGTTAACTAAACTTCTAACTTTCTAACTTTTCATTCACTATTCTCTTCAATTCTAATTCCCTAGCTCTTTAACTAGGAATATATATAATAAACTTAATTTGCATATCATGTTTTCTTCTTTAGGAGAAGATTGGTAAATTTTTCTAGCCCAAAATAATACCCAAGAGGACTGTTGATAGAAGGTCGCGTATAAATCTGTCACAAATAAGTCGAATAATCGACTTCAAAACGTAAGAACATAACAAACGTATATTACAGGTTTCTCCGTAAAAAAAGAGTTGTGTGTTATATGGCGAATATAGTGTAAAAGCTTGACTGTGTGGAGGCTTGGCTTGTAGTGCAGCAAAAACTTGACTGGAGGCTTGGCACGTAAGCGCACTATGGAATTTGGAAGAGAGCGCTGCTGTGGAACTGGTTTTGCCATTGAGCGGAAAGGACAGAGAAGAAAAAACGTGGTCTCGAGCATGAAGATAGCGAAGAAGATTCCTGCAGTTTTCCTAGTCGTGTATAATTGTAAATAGAGTGGTGTGGTTCGAAGAAAAATTATTGCAAACGGTAAATCCGGTAAATGGAAGCAAATATTTATTTAAACCAAAGGAAAACTTGTGACAATACATTAAAATTTTAAAAACGCAGCTTAAAAATATAAGTGCGCGTTATATTCCGGATTTTTATGGTAGCCAAACCCAAAAAATCATGTTCGTTGAACAAAATAAAAGAATCTTCAGGGGGGGGGGGGCGTATAACTTTTTAAAAGAAAAAATTTAGATGAATCAATCTGTCCTTTTGAAAAATAAACGAGTAAAAATTCACAAAATATACTTAATCAGTTACAAAATCAAGTGATCAGAAAAGATTTTATTTCTCAGAACCAAGAACACAGTCTTCTTATCCGTGATTAAATACACTTTTGGCAGAAAGCAAGCGAAATCTTTCGCCCAATCCTCCGTTAAATTGAGGGCGCAAAGTGATCGGTGAATCTCATTTATCATCAACTTTTTCTGTGTCATCCCTCAGAGCGACTTCTTAATAGCACTTGTTGTTCGTTGTCGAAGAAACAATGAACCTATCTCGGTGGACGCACTGCGCTAATCGATGTTGGAGTCATTCAAAGACTTATTAGCCTCTCGCAAACTATTCGGATCATTGGAGTTGGACAAAATTTGTTACTCCGCCAAATGACGCCAATGATTTTTCAATGAGTTTGCCTTAATGCCTTTCATGAATCCTGTTGCTTCGTTAAAAAGGGTTAAGAGCTTATTTTGTAGAGAAGCAGAGGATTTAAACGAGGAATAACGGAGCGGTTGTTACGGTGATGAAACTTTAAGATTCTTGTTTATTCCCATGTGTTGATGCTCCATAATAGATTAATTTCTTGAAACTTAAAAATTACGATCCTTTTTGTATAGTTTATTATTATGTTTATTTAAAAATTTACTTAATTATCTTTTATATCAATTTAAAAGCCTAAAAGATAAAAACATCTCAATAGATTTTGCAATGTTCGCGGACACACGGGCGTTCTTGGAAATGAGCGGGCCGATTAGCTTGCAAAGGTTGCAACGAAGCGCAAAATTGACATTGCTGTTAATATTCCTAAATCATTTTACAAGTCTACTAAAAAAAGAATGGTGAAGTCTTGGAACCAAGAATATCTCATTTCAAATAAAGGGAGCTTAACAAAGAAATTTTTTCCAACCATTAATAAGAGACTGGACCTGTCATCATTTTTATACAAAATAACCCAATTTCTAACTGGTCATGGCAACTTTAAAAGCTACTTGGAACAAATTTAATTTAGTTCCGTCATCTTCCTTCGATTGTGATACTGGTGGCGTGGGGAATGTAGAACATGTGCTCCTTCAGTGTTCCAAGCTTGAAAGAGAACGAAACATCCCAAGACTGGCTTTCAAGGGACTTAATATAAATTGGCCTCCAAATCTTCAGCAACGTCTTTCCACCAGAATTGCTTTTAGAAAGTTCTGTGAATTTGTTGTAAACATTTGTAATCTTTCATAACCTAAAAGGATTTTTTCCCTTAATTCCTTTGCAATGTGTGATTAATGCTTACTTCTGTGTGCCCCGTGTGATACTTTGTGGTGCACGGGGATTTTATAATTGTTTCAATAAAAATAAATATTAAAGTACAGTTTTGGATAAAATACTTTTGCCTTCTTTTTTTTACGAGAATGAGATTTATATTAACGTCGTAAACTACTACATACACTTTACATGTAAAAAACTTTATAGAATAATTATTAACGATCCAAAAATGCAATAAATAGAATAAACACTATCAGTATAAGTTTGAGAGGAGTCATGGCTAGCCTAGTGGTTAGAGCATCGAACTCCAGACTGGAGGGCCTGGGCTCGATGCCCGATCCCACCACATACCCTCTGAGTACACACGGAGTACGCGCCTGTTAAATCAGTGGGTCCGAAAGTCCTGTGGGCAGTCAGAGCAGAAATCACGGGTGCAGTGTGCTAGAGAATATATCCCTCCCCTCTAGCCCATGCCTAAATTGTGGAGGTGGAGATAGATAGATAGTGTCGCCATCTATCATGTAGAAATCCAACATGTCTCAGGATCTAGCAACTTTCCTTCGTTCCCTTCGGAGGGAGGGGGGGACACGACAACAACAACAAAAGTTCGAGTATGAAAAATAAAACTTTCATTCTTGCATGAATTATTTCTTTGTAATTAATTTCACAAAAAAACAAATTTTATTTATAATTCAAACGTATTTAGAGATCTTTCAATTAAATAGTTCGAAGTAGTGGTATACACAGACTTCTCTTATGTGGGATTTGCTTTAAAACACAAAGACAAAACACCGAGAGGTAATCTCTATGGTAAAAATAATCTTTTGGTCTGGGGGGGGGGATTCGAATCCTTAACTCTCTTCCCTTGTAAACGCCACAGTTTAGAAAGAATACTTTCAAGCTATGAAGACTAAATTTCTTGAAAAGTAAATGTATTAAAACGCATTGAATCGCCGTAACTGTTTTTACTTTTTAAATAAAAGTACAGTTTTTTCTCCGTTTAATTTACATCCAAAGCAGATAAATAAAAAATATAGATCGCACATAAATTATAATCATTGCACATAGGCATTTTTAAATTAAATTCAAAAATTAATTAGTTCAAACTAGTCAAAATCCCTTAAAAATTTGATGCATGTTTTTCTTATTTTTTTATCTGCATATTTCTCCTTTAATACATTGATACATTTATCTTTTAAATTCAAATTAAGAAAAAAAGTTAACAAGTGGTTTTTTTTCCTAATGTCTTTTTAAAAAAATTGGCTTGCTTAGAAAAAAAGTTTGACACGGATGAAAGAATATCAAAGAAAAATTATATACCAACAATTACAGAACTGATAGGAACACATGCAGCGTTTCATTTTTTATACACAAAAATAAAATATTGCTACACGACAGATGCTTAAAAGTTTTCATGTGCCTTTAAAACATTTTTTTTTCTTCTGTTGCACAATTCGCAAATTACATATGAAAGAAAAATTTTACAAATAAGAAACAGTGTTTCAAAGAAAGTGAATAGAAACTAATGGCAGCATATTTCTTACTAAATTCTAGACTTCGCAAGCGACAATTTCAAAATGGTTAAAATCAATTTATTTTTTGGCTAGCCAAATTTTACACAATACTGCCAATCGTCAAAAGTGACATTAGATTGCTCCATTTAAAAAGTTCAACGCAAAACTTTATGAATGTCTACACTTAGCAAACATAATTAAGTTGCAAGAAAAAATAAATATTTCACAATAAGACTCTCATTAATTTTCTTAGCATAGTTCATTATCTCCCGACATTCATTTCAACACGTAAAAACATGAATTTTACATTTGGAAAACGTGTAATAAAATGGATTCATTATTTTCAAAAGAATAAGATATTATAATGCATATATTCATTAGATCTATGGGAATAACATTTAAAAGAAACGAAAATTTGTAAATATTTTTAAAACTCGTTAAAGGAAACAGGTCCGATTTTAAAAAATTGAGCAATCAGTCTTCAAAATGTGTTTATAATCGAATAATTATTTTGTCTGACATGTAACGGATATCTACATAAACCAGTAACAGCCTCCGGACAAGGGTGATCACTTTTGTCTAGTGTATGTTACGTGCTTATCGAGTTCTATCCTCCACTGACAATATAAATTTCTTTACCTCCATCGGGACATATTGTCTTAATTGATTGTTTATTAACGATCGTAAAAGACATTGGCGAAAGACCTTGTAATTTTGAATCACAGTCAATTAACAAGGACGACATCAGAGCTGATACCTCACTCTCCAAATTTCCACAACACGCCAACATGATTATTTGATGCTGGAGAGATTTAACGTGCATCAATCCATTTACATGAAGGGTCTAATGAAAACGATTCGGTATATTGCAAGTTCATCTTAAGTTTTCATAAGTCAATTAATTCAGATCAAATAATAAACTCCATTTAAATTAGCAAACCTACTTTAATAAGCTATAAATATTATTAACAATTGTTAATTGGTTCAAAGCTGGATATAGCGCCAGCCACTCGCTTCAAAGGGTATATCACATCTAGTAAGTGTTAACACTTGAAACAAAAAAAAAAGGAGGAGGGTTACAACCATTTTCTGGCGTGAATAATCATCACCAAGGGACGACGAATTGAGGTTTTAACAAGTTCTCAAGTAGCACCAGTGCCCAAACCTTCTACTTGACAAAAACAAAGCCCTTCCAGATTTCGTGAACATGAGCAATCAGTTATTGCGGTCTCGACTCATTTTAACACCCTTTTTATAAGCTTCACTTGTAAGTAACGGAATTTTAAACTCAATTTTTACCCACTTTAAAAGGTCAGATTAATTCAAAATTTTGCTCACTTGTCCTGGACCGATGACAATACAATAATTTTATAATTTTATTCCAT